>OU744362.1:15375183-15655136 GCA_916610255.1 Lasioglossum lativentre
GGAGCCGCTCGAAAGTCGTTCGTATATAAACGAAATTGCTTTCAGTAGGTTTTTCTTGGTTCGCAATTTTGGTGTCGAGTAAAAGTTGCAATGGCAATCTTAACCGCGAATCGAGCGCATCCGCTACTTTCTCTTTCTCGAGCGGAATGCTATTCGGGCAAGATGAAACGTCACGATCGTTCAATGCCGATAGTGGTCATTTTGTAGCGACGTCAAGAAAGAAATTCGGCCGGCTGCACGGAGCAGAGATCGATTGCGTCGAAATTGGGCCGCGTGCACCGAGCACCGAATCCTCGATCCGTGTTTGTTCTTCGCGGAATCGAAAGAGAGAAATAGGAACCGGGATCGCGTAATCGCGCGAGGCGGAGCTCGCCCCGTCGACACGAATCGTTTTCGATAAGGCGAACAGTGGAGAATCTTCTTCTCGTCGACGTGGCAGCCGCGAACCGTGGAAATGGCCGCGATTTCTGGCTACCGCGCGCCAACGAGAGATTCCGGGCTCGTGAACGGGATTACCTGTCGAACAGTGGTTACCCAAGCCCGAAATAACCTCCACGGTGAACAGATACCGGCTAATGTCGTACGTCCCAGTCAGGTGAACCAGTGTTTCTTCGATTTTTAACACGGTGAAAACGATATCATTTTCTGCTCTTCGCTTCGCTTACAACAAGCAATCGTCGACAACTCAAATACAGTGGAGCGTCAATTATCCGAACCAATTGGGGCCGAAGGGTTTGGAAAATTGAATTGTTCGGATAATGAAACGTGTACGTACTTACCCAATTTATAACTATAGGAGTTAAACCTACAATTAATAGACTGCGGATTTTGTGCATTTATGACAAAAATGTGTAAAAATACGATTTTATTGTTTCTGACTTAATAAAATTATTATGACAGGGAGTAGATGTCTATGCAGCTCCTGTTTCTTGCAATTGACAAAATTGCAAAATATATGTATGTACGTACAATACATAGTAATTATGTATAGCAGAGTAATGTACCGATTGCTACATTAATTGTTACTCTGCTACACTGGTTCCAAGAAGTGGTGGGGATAGCGACGATGCAACAGTGGTTCGGATAATTGATGCATTACCGTACTCAACGATGCTTTGTGCAAATGCACTTAAGCTGCATGTCTGGTAAAACCAGTATTTGCAAATCGTTATTTAGCCACTCGAGGACGACGGTCGATCGTCGGTTTCTTTCTGTATGATGGATTTTGTATGATTCGCAATTCTAATAATATTTTAGGGTTGCAGCGAATATTAAAAATCTAGCATTGCATTAAACCAAAGTATACCAAATCATCGATGAATGAACATCAACTTCTAATCAATGAATAAAGGTACCTCGGTGAATGATAATTACACGAACTTATCATAAGACCATTGAACCACCTCGAAATAAATATTGCTGATCCCACGATAACAATACTTACTTCGAATGGGATAAATGTATTAATGTAGTGCCGAACAGGTTATTAAAAAGAAGCACTCTTTAGCGAGACATCTGTGAACTTACAATAGAATTGATATCAACATGAAGAGGGCATCGTAAATGTTATTTTTGTTTTATTTAATTATGTTCATTTACTGGACAGGTAATTCTATACAAACAATTGCTTGGTAATATAGAACATACAGATTTAGGTTACCAACGTAATAAGTGATGAATGCATCGTATTTGGAGGCTTCCGCTTTTCAATATTCAGAGTAACGAAAGGTTAAAGGTAATGTAATAAAATCTGGTTTACGTCAATACCGGTTGATTAAAATACACGAAATGAAATAGGGCAAAGCTCTTAAAAAAAAGAGCTGTACTCAAAGCTAACATAATAAAGAAGTTCCTATTTTCTTCGTGCGTTAACATTTAAAGAAATCGCATATAAATCAAGCAATATTACCGTCGCGTGCTTTATACCCTTTTTATTGTAACAGAAATAAGTTGATTAGCGGCTTGACTTTTCTACGTCCAAGCCTTGAAACCTTGGCTCTTGAAACTTTTATGGGTCCTTGCTGTTTATAACATTCAAGGCTTGCAGGCACACTTAAGAAATCTTATCATGCCGCTGCTACTTTTGCAAGCCACACTATGGAGTTTCAAAGAAAGCCTCGAATTTATATCGAAAAACTATATAATTAAACCAAGACGAACAGGGTTAATTGAAAATAGTTTCAAAACATCTCGGAACACTTTAAAAAGGAGCTGTATACTATTAGACAAACTTTTGAAAATTGTTCACATTATCGGTAGTCCAAATTGTTTCGATATTGGCGAAGATCTCCGCGAAAATGGATAATATTATATCTTAATCGAACTCCTTTGTTGCCCGGAATTATCCCGCGGTCACTCGGCGCACTTCGAACTTAAAACACTCGAGACTTTCGAACTTTTCCTACCAATTTTGATTGCAAGACGCGAACCACAACTCTCGGCTTTAAAAAATCTCGCCGAGAAACCATTAAACTTTAACTGGTAAAGCAGCGGTCGAAGCGTGGCATCGGCGTGTCATTTATTAGGTGGGCACCTGCATAATTTCTGCCGTTTTTTCCGTAGATAAAAGAATCATTTTCCTGGACCCTCTAGTTCCAGAGATATTTGCAAAAATAGGATTTCCACCACTAACTTTGAGGGTTACTTTCACCCCCTAGATATGGATCATTGCAAGTCTGCTCTTGTAAGTCTTAAAAATGTTTATAGTACTATCGCATGCATAATGCGCCATAAGAAATTACATAGAAGTATTATTGGTTTCTATATCTACCTATTAGTAAACGGTAGAAACTTTTTTGGGAATCTAATGATTTGATTCGACACGATAATGATGCTCGTCGGTGTAGTAAATTTTCGGCCGTCATTTTTCCGGCCGAGGCTAGCCGGTGCGAATCGATAATCGCGTGAATGGCCGTGTTAAGCAACGTTCAGCGGCGGCGGGCTGTACATTTTTCACGGCAATATGCTTAACGGCGGCCTAACGATCGACGGGGCCAATGAATGCAGCTTAATTGGTGGTCGGGGCCTCTAATTATATAGCTGATTGTCGATGCGCTCATCGACGGGCCACCGCCATCTGCATTACCAGTGATTACAGTGATGTCCGTCCGAAACGATCGGTGCCGTCCCCGACGCATATTCCTGCCCTCGATCGCCGGCCAATCCGGCCTGATTATACATTCCGTTTCGGGGGATTCGGCCAGTAGTGCATTTTTCACGAGCAGTTAACCGAAGTAATTAGCCGGCGGCCGGCAAGCAACCGGAATAAACGGCCTATACCGAAAAGCATTCTGCGCCGTGAATGCTCGATCGATAAGCGACTACCCCTCGAGATGTCAATTACCGGCGTCAACCGGCGAAACGAAAAATCTTGTCGCGACGAATCGCGAACGCCCCTTCGCTTCGCTTCGCGTCGAAGACAAAACCAGCGAAATTATTCATCCGTCCGGTCAAAGGTAGAAACGGAAACGCATAGATCGCTTTTAAACACTCCTGCCAGCCGCGTCTGGATTCGTTAAATGAGCGGTCGTGGATGATATCCTGCATAAAATCTGCTCATTTCCATCCGACAGTCGGTAAATAATTTTATATAGCGGGGTAAAGTATAATATCGTACGGGGTCGCGTCAAATTGATTGAAGGGTAGACGTCTTTTTGCGCTTTCACGACAGACACGACTCGATTCTTCCCGAATTTTTTTATTCATCGTCTTTGTAATTATTTTTAAACGTAATTCAGAAACCCCGGAATGGTAAAAGAGCCATATAAATTATGTATATCAGTATTTTATACAACGAGGAAATCAAGTGCAGTGTGGTGATCATTCTAAAAATGTTGAGCCAACGAATAAATTGAAAATAAAGAAATATGCCGATTAAGATAGAATTGTGCGACCTATATGAGGCGAGAAATGAAATATCCAGAAGCGAATTGAAGCCAGTAAAAAATATACAAATTAACCAACGAAAAGGTCGTTTTAAAGAATTGGGGGTTGTGGCGAACGAGGAGGACACGAGCAAACAACTTAAGTGGGTAGAGTGCCAAGTGTCGTCCCCGATTTCTGTCAGAAATTTTTCAACATGAAGGATTTAATACATCGTTGCGCAGCGATGTTCTTAGCATGGTTTAACGCAATTTCGCGAGTTAGCAGGGCGGAAGTGCGTAGAACGCGACTGATTATTCGACGTGGTTCGAGACGAGGGTGGGATTCGCAGGAGACAGCCGCCAGTGTAACACAATTATACCTTCACTCCTCCTCCCCCCCCCGACTTCTCATGAATATCAACGTCTGCTCGATTTGTACAATCTCGAGTTATTGTTCCGGAATCGAATCGGACCGGATATTTCAACTGAAATGATATCAGAGCGGAGGGTGGGGAGAGAGAGTGTCGTTGTAACAACACTAATATGGGGGAAATGATTAACCGAGGCGGGAAAATGGAAAAATACTTATTTTCCGGTACTGTGTCCGGGATATGGAAATGCCACTCGCTTGTGCAAATTTTTTCACTTTGAATATTCACGGTGACCGTTTCTCCGTGACCGGGTATCTCTTTTTCTCTCCACGAAGCCGCGAATTTAATGAAATTACAAAGCGAAACTATCCCCGAGACGGGGCGTTAATTGAACCAAAGAAACGTTTTTTCTTTCATGCATATTTCGGTATAAATTATTCAATATCGGTGCCCTTAACAATTTTATACGGGCCGACGTGGAGAGCGAAGAAAAGTTTGAGAATCATTACCGTCCCTGTTCGTTTCGCTGTAGCGCCTTCAATCAAGCCCCGTTGTCTAGACAATTAACCGGACGGCCGATGCAATTAAAAGCAATTGTTAGGAGTGTATATATATATTATATATGTGTGTGTGTTGCGTGTGTGTCTGTGCGCGGGAGCCCGAGAAAGTCGGAATTAGTACATCTGTATTAGAACAAACGGATCGCTCGTCTGAACATACATTTCAATAACCATTCCCTATGTACGCAAAATTAATCATCGTTCTTCTCCGATTTATGAACGTCGAACAATTATTCGTCGCATAATTCAATGTTTTGCTGTATCTTTATCGGCGCTTCGGAAAAAGAATTTGTCGTGCGAGCAGAGAGAAGAAAATATGTTTCATGCTCGCAATTTCTGAACTTTGTCAAACAACATTAATTGATGCTATGTAGGCCATCTCTTAATTGCCGATGCGAAAAATATTTAATACGCATGGAAAAACAGAAATTATATTTCCATGATTCAAGTTCAATTTTTTCCTAATGCAATGTTGACAATTTCTGCTAAATTTTCTCGTTTTATGTAAACACAGAGTTTTTCAAGTTATTAGACATAATTGAAATAATCGAATTCTAGAATTTTGGTATCACCGGTAGTTTAATATTGATATTTTATTTTAAATAAATGATGGAAGACCTATAAAATGTACGATGAAATATCTTTAAAAAATACAGTAGAACACGTGATATCAAAGTAAAAATCGATCAAGATCAGGCAACGTTTTGCCATATCTGATTTTATTCACAAACGTCAATTCAGTGGTGGATAGTGAATTTTTACGCAAAGTCAACATTTTCTACCGTCACTTACGAAAAACATGGACTAGATCCAAATGTCTTTCCCTTTTTTTTAATAAATTCGGTGAGTTTGAAATACCATATTGACCTTAAATTCTTTTAATCTTTGTACTGTTTTAGATGCACTCATTGTTATCGTAGATGCATATATCGCCAGTATAATAATGGTCATTCTTTGACGCAGGGTTAACATTTATCGAAACTTTTTTATCAGAGCACCATCGCGAGGCATTAACGTTCCCAGAACACCAATTCCTCATCCTCCCGTAGAATTAAAACGGTCGCGTTCCGTGGGGTTCCGTGTCTCGCAGCCGTGAAGCAGGTCTGATAAAACAGCCAGAAGAATATCGAATCGCAATTCCAGGAGAAACGTCTGTCGAACGGGACTCGGCGAGCACAACGCACGAAAGTCCTCTGCGACGTCCTCGACAACGTCCGCGCGGACGTCGCGTATCAGCCATAATGATACGCATGACGCGCGGATGGACGGTCGCGTCCGTTAAGCTATGTCCACACGTTGCAAACCTGAACCAACTGCATCGATTGTTTCCTTACAATGCACGAGAAACCATGAGTTACAGTGACTCGCATAATTGATCAGCGAATCTTATGCATTTATCACAAAAATTAAGATAGACATTAAAAATATTGTTGCATGATTACCGACTCGGTGACATTATTTAAAAAACGAAATTAATGTCCATGTGGCTGCTGCAATTAATGCAGACAATTTCTATTTCGCATAAAAATCAGCAGTCTACTGATCACACACCTCTAAAAACAGAATAACATTTTTAATAGTGAACCAAACGATTTAAATAACGATACAAGGTCTTCCATAGAACTTTATATACTATTTTTGTTTTTATAAGAAACGTCACAATGGTTTAAAATGCATCGATTTTACATGAAATGTCTCAGTTGCGTGGTCGCATCCTCAAATTGCGAAGCATAAACCCGGGAACGTGTGGACATAGCTTTAGACACGGCAGATGACGGGCACGCCTTTCAGTTTTGTGCGGCCAGGGGAAATTGAAACAGCTAACCGCGTTGGTGTCGACGAGGGTGGCAACAACGGAGTGTAAAGGAGGGGGCGAGCGAGCGAGCGGGCGAGCAAACCATAGAAAGAGATGGCGAAAGGGGGGTTTGAAGAGAGACGTAAATAGAGGGAAGAGCAGGATCCGGAGAAAGCGAGACGAAAGGTAGTACCGGGGAAAGAGAAAGAGAAAGAGTAGGAGAAAGGGCTAGACCGGAGAGTGGGGAGCAGAACTAAGCGGGAGAGATTCAATCAAACGAACGCATATAAATGAGTCGTTTTAGGGTAAAACTGAATTATACGCTGGCGGTGGTATGGCGGTGCACACGGTCCGCGGACGTGTACGTACACGGGTGCGCAGGCCGGAGGATCGCAGTTGCAAGCCCGGCCCCCATGGAGGCCCTCATGGAGGCCGTTGTATATACAACGAATATCCGGCCTGCACGCTCTCCGCCCGCGGACCCTTACGCGGAGAGATTCGTTTGGATAGCGACTATTGAATGGCGCGACGAGAAAGCCTGGAACGACCAGCCGGGCTCCCGGAAAAACGGGCAAAGAGAGATCCTTATCCGCGAAGAAGCTGTTCCACTCCCGACGCGCTTCGCTCGAAATTCAAGCCCTCTTTCTCCCTTTCTCTAGTACCGGGGAAGACGTTTTTTGCGCCGGTATCGCCTCGCGACGCGCCGTTTGCATGATAACGAGCGCTCGAACGAACCGATCAACGTAGGGGGCGAGTTTCTAGGAAACAGTCGCGGGGGAATGCGTCGCGTGCGAGTCCGCGTAACCGCGAGGAACCGTGCGTGACGATGCGTTGTTATTTTTCTATGGCGTATTTGTTACCACCGTGTGGTCTCGTTCCCCTTTGATACCGACCGGTTCTTTTTTCGCGCACCGTGCCGCCGCCGCTCCCCCACCGGCGCGGCGCGGCGCGGCGACGGCGACGGCCTCGCCGGAATAATTGCGGTAAACTGTTGTCGTTGCAATTGAATTCTTTCGCCATGACTTTTCGTCGCCATTGCAGCTCCGAGGACGAGATACGGGTCACGCGAGTTCGCTTTAATAAAGAAATAAATACTCTGGACACGACATGCGGTGAACTGCGCTGTGCTGTGCTGCGCTGTGCCGGTGTCGTTGGGCTTGCGATGCTGAAACGGGTCGTGACGGACACGTCGGACTTGACGAGACCTGCACCGGACGCGTTTAGCGGTGTACGAGTTGCGGGAAAGTAAATAGAGCTGGGGTAGGTCGTAGCTGACTCGTCGGGCTCGATGAAAATAACACACAAGCCATGTTCTGTATACAAGAGATGTCCTTCGACGATGTCTCTCTGTTTACATTAATGGGACCCTACTTGTATATACGGCAAACTTAAACGTCGCGTTCGTATGTTAAATTATACTTTTTGATGAATAACTTATTCGAAGGTTACACCTCTAAGTCGAACGTTTTCTTCCTTACACATTTTTTCGTATCACTGTAAACAACGGAGATATTTTAGGTGAAAATCTTGAACGAGTCACTTTGTACGCGAAACGAAACTGAATAAATTTACAGTAAGATATAGTAACTTATCAAGCTTAATGGAAGCTGCACGACTTATCCAAAATTGTACATAAATCCCAGGAAACTGAGTAGACGACCCAGAGCAAAGTCATCAGATTTAGTTAAAACAATACAAGCCACCTATGTCAGCACGAAACAGCAATAATTAATGAAACAGAATAGAGCTAGGGCATATCATAGCCAGCTGATCGGTCTTGAAGACAGTTGCACGACTCGTGTCAAATCTAATACAAATCGCAAAAACCTGAACAGAGCTAGACTAAGTCATGGAATAATTCATCGGCCTATGTGAAAGCCGCATAATTTGCGGCAAATCCCACACAAACCGCAGGGAACTGAACAAAGCTAGAATAGGTCGTAACATACTCGTCGGTCTTGACAAAAGTCAAGTCATGTCAAATCTTGTACAAGGGAGCTAAACATATCTTGGACAGGTGATAGCGCATTCGTGAGATACGGAACTGGTTACAGTACGCTAGATTTTATTGCTACTAGGGTAGGTCATAAATAACCCGTCATATTCAGAACAGGTCGCAGCAAACTCGTCAGTTTCAGGACAAGACATAGCATGCTCTACTATAGCTGGGTACTATACATATAGTCGCATTAAGCTTGTCATATCCGACACAGGTCGAACCAACTACGTCAGACGGGACGGAGGTTAAACCAATCTCATCAGGCCAGATAGCAGACGTCTCTATGGGGTCTCAGAGGTCTCGGGGAATCCTGGGAATCCCTTGGGAGAAATGCTTAGGTCCCTATCTGCTGCGAGCTATTGATGATTTTCGGGTTTCGCGGATAACTAGTACGAACGAGTGAAAGTGGTCTGCTAGAGGACTTGTCAATGGGCTATCTAAAAGATGAGTCATCCAAATCGATCGTCTAAAAACTCATGAATCATCCATTTTACAAACATATTTTTCATACAAAAGCTTGCATATTATCACGTTTTTTTCTCTGCTCTGTTCCGTGACTTGGATATCAGGTCTTTTTAAATGGAAATAGCCAAGAACAGGCGTGGAGAAGAACGGAGGTAAAGTCGGGGCCGAGAGAATTGCCAGAAGCAGAGCCTCGGCCCGATAGCTCCGACCGGAGGAGGAAAGGGGCCCCAGGAAGGGGTCCCGGGAGAGGGGTTTTAGTCGGTATTCCCGGTCCACCAGACCGGGCGAGTCCGACACTCTCCCCGGCGACAAGGCCGGGGGGGTTAGTGCGTAAATGCATTTCCCCTCTCCCTTAACAAAAAAAAAAAAAAAAAAAAAAAAAAAAAAAAGGTCTTTTTAAATGGTACACTCAGTTTTATATTCGATAATTCAAAGCGATGGAGAGGTACATATTAAGTTTCATACATTTGAAGTTAGGCTCAAGTGTGCCGTTGAATGCAAAAATGGTGCACGTCAAAACAGTTATCCATCAGGTAATGAGGAATTAAGTAAAAGTTCTACAAAACACAATTAAACCCTTGAAATGCAGTGTTAAATGAAACAGACAAACATTGACTTACACCACTTCTGCATCAAACGGCTGGTGAAATGTTTGCATGAAATATTTCTTTCATATGACCTGTTTTAACGCAAACGTAGTGAATGAAAATATGGGAATGAAAAGAAACAGCGAATTCTCGAATAACTATCCAAGCAGAGATAAAGGGAATCTGGGATCCAGCGTAGACCTCCTCAGGACTGTCGGCGTTACGGGGCTTAAAATATTTAGCTCACGTGGTCGACCGTCCTGTATATTTTACGTGCAAAAGAATCGGTAATATGTATTCCTGCGACGGTAGCTAAGAATTTTATAGCTTGCCTGCAGAGTGGACCATAATATCGCTTGACCCGAGCTTCTTACCATTTTATCGTTTCCCAGTGATCGCTTATCGATCGGCCGAGCGTCAGGTTAGCGGGTCGTCCAAACACTCGCGGAATTACCGTACGCGAAGATCACCGGAGTCATTGGCATAACAGTAGGAAACTTGGCTGAAAGGAAATCGAGGGTGGTCGGCGGGGGTGGAGGGGGGTGAAAAAAGATTCTGGCAAAAGTTTTTGGTCGCTCGAGATGGGGACCGCCGGACGGTGAAGAATAGCAAGCGCTGAACAGAGCGACGGAGAAAACTTCGGAAGAAGAGACGCCAAGTCCGACATAGTATACAGAGGTCACAAAATGGCGGACAGAGTCACGTTTGTCTTACAGTTCTTGCGGAGCTTACCACCGGCGCGGCGCCGACCCAGCGCGCGTCTCTCCCGTTGCCATCGTTTGTTCTTTTGATTCTTTCTAGTCACTTCACCGCCATCGTCGTCCACCTACACCAGGGCGTCGTCCTCCAATGTAACCCTGGGAATCTTACCGCGGAAAGTTTGGTTATTTAATTTCCCAGACGCGACTTGCCAGAGGAATCTATCTCTGCCCCCGCTTCCTTCGCTCATTTCTTTCCGCCTCGCTCCCGCACACGTACCGAGTACATTTCGCGCTGCCGGGAAAACGTTTCTCCTTGTCAGGCCCCTTATCATGTGCCGGAGATAGTTGACTTTTGTTCCGTATCCAACGGGAATGGAAAGGTCTCGGGGAACGCTGGACCGATGGGGAATTCACCGCCAAACAGCCGCCACAGTGTTTGAGACGATGCTAAAAGTCCAATTTTCAAGATACAAAATCTAAAAAAATTTTTATCGTGCCACATTAATAATATCATATAGTTTCTAATATTACCCACAACTTAAAACTGAAGCGTAAAACCGAATATGAAACTCGATACGTATTCTGAATGTTTACTGTTGGATATTGGTGGATGGTAAAAATAATACTTTTTATTTTTATATGAATAGAAACAACGCCTGATGTACAGGCAATTTTCCGAGTTAATTTCAACTTATTAGAAAGATTAACTTTAGCGATAACGAGAGACCATGTTCGTTGCGTCAAAGTACATTTTCAGCGAGCAATGCGTTTACATCGGATCTTTTGTTATAATATCGGTGCTGGTCAGAAGCCCCGGCGCGGCGTCTCCTTTTCGGAATTAATACACGCATCGATTTTGTCTCCGACCATAGAGGACTGAAAATTCGGCGGTTTCGTCGTCGAACGCTTGCGTATTGGCGGATAGGTTGCTTTCGGGGGCGTTGTCAGCTATCAGTAAACAAAATAAAGGAGCGACTGCTTTGAGTCCTGTAGACGCTGATAATTGGACGAGGCTTTAGCAATACGGGCTTTAACCGATCCCTCCTCTTTCGTGCCTGTGTCCGGCCCCCGGTCCGAGGTGTCCAGAATAGCTCGGGGTAACGAGGCAATCTGGAAACGCGATTTGGCTTAACGACAAAAGCGAATTCCAATCACCGGGAACAACAGGGGCCGACGACTTGCATAAACCCACCCGGCGGAACCGAACGAATTAAGAAAAATCCTGCGGCTCCTAATTGAAACACGACTAAATTGATTCTTTTCTGCGGTGTACCAGACATTATTGCGCTCCGAGCGGACTAAAGTAGGGATCGAGTAGAACGATGTCTACAAGGTGTCCCGTGTTCACGATACTAACGTAGTCAGCGAGGGAGAAACGAATTCTTTCCGATTCTGAAGTAAAATTACTATTTTGGTACAAGGTGATTGCAACATTACTGAAACATTCACCATTATTGGGTTTTATACAGGGTGTCCCAAAATTCCTGCAACTCCCTGAAATGGGCGCTTCCTGAAATCATTCGAAGCGACATTTTCCTTTTCCAAAATATCCGCCGCGGCTTTGTTTAGAAGTTATTAACGAAAAACATGGACCAATCGGAGCGCGACCTAGACGCGTGTTAGCAATGATGGTCTGGCGCGCTTCAGATCGTCGTCGCTTCAAATCACTTCAGGAATCGCCCATTTCAGAGTTGAAGGAATTTTGGAACACCCTGTATAAATTCTAATTTTCCATTAGGCAGTTAAAAGGTGAATTGACATCAACACATAATGATTTAAATGTAATTTAAATGATGTTTCAAAACGAATAGCTGTATTGTTTGTATGAAGCTACTCAGAGGGAACCCACTTATTACTTCTACTATCTTTAAAAAGAATCCCCTGCAGGTATTTCTTATGATTTCCTGCAATCACTTCTTACAACTCATCGTCACTGAAAATTATTACTTGAAAAGTTTCATACTGTTGGTAAAGTACAAAGAAAGAAGATAAGATCTTTATTTTCTGATGAAAGTCTTATCTATTATATAATCCTTTAAGCTGTTCAAACAAGGGAAATATAATCAGGAACAAGAAAAATAAATTGTGAAGGCAACCTTCTTATTTGAGAATATTTTCTATTAAAGAGGAGGTAATTAAGTACTTTCTGTTGAAAATCGAAGCTACGGAAAATCTTTTCTCGATTAAGCGAAGTACACTGCTCCCAGCACTGTGCATTCGCGTTTTTTATTTCGAACGTCTCGGACGCACATTTTCGATTAATAAGTTTCTTCCTGCAGAAGTAGCTGGCAGAAGTATCGCGGAATGCGTTACTCTGATAATTCGAGATCCGCCTTTCGTTACGCGCTATGATCAAGAGCGAATGCACTTTACGACCGCGCGATAAGAAGCGAAAGACAGCGTTGGCAAGAGGATGCCTCGGTTGTTGGCTCGGCTCGCGGATGCTCGCAAAAACGACTCCGAGGACATGCACTTTGCATTTGCGCATACAATCTGCAGTTGGTTTTATGGTGCAGCATGTTTAATCAAATTTCTACGATCTTCGCTGGCCAGGCTGTGTTATCTGCTTTCCCGTTAGCGGGACACTAATTTTCTCGTTCTTGCGTATCTTTAATTCCAAATTAAATTCAACTGCAGTCTCGCTTCAACGGATGCTCGTTTCTTTGAAGTCTTCTTTGAAGAAGATCGACTATTCGAATATACGCAGTTTATGGTGTACCGAAGTTCTATTTTGCGAAGACAATCGGCTGAGAAAGAATTTCAAAAATACGTTCAGTAGAAATGTAAGCTTAATGAAAATACATCGGACCCTGGTTGAACTAGATTTTGCTGCTACGTTCACAATGATATGTAAATGAAATTCTATTTTGCAAATTGGATAATTATATTATTTATTGTGAATTTTTAACCAATCTTTATGTCGAACCAGGTCAATCTTGGCAGTTCATTATCCATAGTGGATAATATAAACGCTACTCAAAAGTTAATATTAGAAATGGGAGACAATAATGTAAGAAGTAGACAAGCAGAAGACTTAATGTAATTAAAAAGTTCTGTTGAATATTATACAATGAATTCCTACATACATCCTGAACACAAACAGAGTTTCTCATCCGACATTTAAATACTAGCGTGAATATAAAAAACATGTTTGTGACAAAAATTAGTGGGTGTCACATAAAGCAGTAAAATCTTGAGAAGAGTTTAAGAATACTGTGATACTCTTCTTTATTTTTTAAAATTGGTAGAAGGAGAACAATTGCTTCAGAAAATTATGATCTCGCAAAAAGATACGAGGTCTAACGATAAATAGTAAATGCTTTTTTAATTAAGTAGTGACAGCCCCAATGCTACGGAGCACACAAATTAACAATATCCCTAGCAGTACAGTTCCGTTTAAATGAGCCCCATTTACATGGACTAAATGTTAGCAGTGCCTGATTAACTGAACTCTAGCTGAGCGAAATCCTCTTACATGAACGTGAACTCCTATTAAATGAACGAAAAATCATAATCAGTGGTTGGTGACAGGTGGACTGCTATTATATGAACCACCTGATTATGTGAACCAACTTGTCTCCCGACAGGTTCATATAAATGGAGTTCTACTGTAGCCTTAAAGCTGCCACGACGCTAAATAAATGAAAAATGGGAGAAGATCGCTGCGAACCAATCACGGTAAAGTGATTAGAATGATCAATACGCTATTAACCATTATTATTTTCCGGAACATGGAAGCGAAAGCCAGCTGGGCGACGCAACCATTCAATCTCAGCAGATTCAATCATCTCGGATGATGGATATCTGCGTCTCCCGTGGCAGGGGGTGGGCGCAGAAGAATGGTTCTGAAGAAGGACGGATGCAAAGACGACGAGGACGAGGATGAGGTCGCGACGTCTCTACCGGAAGCTAGGATCGCGTGTTCGAAGGAAACAGGAGAAGGAGAGGTCGGAGGGCCGAGATAAAGAAGAGAAATGGAACGAGAAGCGCGAGCAAGAAGCGAGATTTGATCGTGGCTTGCGTCATCGGCGTAACGCTTCACCGGGCATCCGCCGAATGCAATTTTTCACGGACCCAGGCAAACCGGAAGTCTCCCGGAAACCGGAAGCGGGCTGGGCGAACGCGCGGAACGGTCCCGAAACAGAAACAAAGCGGCGGCACCGAACGTTTCTCGGTGAAAGAACAGCTATGTATACCTATTCTCCGATTTTGATGATTTTTGGATGCGTTATATAGTTTTCCTTTGCTAACATGCAAAAAATTATTTAAAAATGTGGAGTTTTATGCAAAAATTTATACACGTCGATTTTGGCGAAAATGTGAGAGGTAGTTCTCGGAAAAATATTTCACACAAATTTTAGTTTATCGGCATCCGTGTTGAAACGATGAAAACAGCCCTTGAAGTCATTGACTAAAATCGGTGTGTCTTTTAACCCCAGCCTCCGCGCAAAAATCCGTTAATCTCGTCGGCGACGGAAATAGATTAACGTCGTTTGATGCGCCTCGATGTTTCTCGTTATGCCGCATAATCGCCGGCTATTTTTCATCGCCGATAGCCAGCAGTATCGCCGAGCACTCGGGGTTAGCCGGTCCCGACGCGACACAATGGACGGACGCTCGTGAAAATGTTTAACGGCGCCGTTGTTCCCCAAGTAATGCCGTTGTCCATCGTTAAAGCGAGTACATTCGATCGCAACTTAAATCTCGTCGCGCTGTTCTCCTTTTTATCGCGGATTTTTTAAGGCTGCTCAGACTCCGGCGACTTATCGTCGAGGTACCGTGCGAATAGGGCTCTAATTTTAAACAGTTCGATATTAACGTTATTTTAGACTTTTTTTTGTCTTGAGTCTTTTATTGCTTTGAGTGCGCTTATTAAATCTATCCTTTTCTATCTCGGTGCTAAAAATTTTTACACGAGTATAGTGATATGTAATATACGATCCATAAAAATGCATTTTTTTAGAGCTTTTGTTTGAAAGTTTCTTACAGCTTTACAGCTCTAGCTCTACGGGTTTAAACAATTTAACCTTTCAGTCCATATAACTCTACTTTTATATATTTTGTTACGCATATAAGTATTCTGTACACTTCATTACACGTTAATTTTATTTCTTAACACTAAACCTACCAAGCACAAAACATATAAAAGTGAAACACCTTAGAGAAGTGAGAAGATTGAATTTACTTAAACTTTGTACGGTTTTCATTATAATATGTGCTTAAATGAAGAAGTCAATTCGGTCATTTCCTATGAAAGCGTTTTTATAATTTCAATAATCATAAAATAGAAAAACATTTGAAAAAGTCATTTGACCGTGGTAGGGTTCGTGTTAAAATAGATTGACAAAGGCATCTCGCACAAACCGGCAGGAACTTCCCGGACTGCTCAATAACTAAAACTCGATTTTCTTCGCGAGTGGTCTCGTTGAATTGATGCTAAAATGGGACAGTATCGGATTCTCAAATAAATGTCCCATTGTACACTTTATAGAGAACTTCCGCTGTAGATTGTGTTTCGCTGATGAAGATTCGCCGAAGATGAAGATCTCTGCACAAAGCTTGCGGGTCTGGTGATAACGATAGATAGCTTCGTCGGAACGTTGACCGTTCAATCACACAGTCGACTTTCAGAGGCTTTGCGAAGTCGTCCCGCGTAACTTCAATTGGCGGTGCTCTTGAGCCAACGGTAGTGCCGCGGGACCTTATTGAAGATTACTTTCAATGACAAAGAATAAGTACGGAGGCCGATAAATGTTAAACGGTCCGCAAAAGACTCGGAACACCTAGACCGGATACACAGAAGCATCTTGGTCGTCAAAGACAGGCTACATTGGCCGCGCGCGAGTCCCTGAAAGGAGAACTTTAATGCTTCGCTAGCACGCGACGACCGGCTAAACGAAACTCGGCGAGGAATATTTATAGACGGAAACAAACGGATTGACGGAGATATTGAAACAAAGTGTATCGCCGAATGGAACGGTCGAACGATCCGCAGAATGAAATGCAGAAGAGATAGGCAGAGAAAGGGAGGTATCAAAGAGGAAGTAGATACGTGCAAAAGCGGAGCGCGCGCGCGCGAGAGAGAGAGAGAGAGAGAGAGAGAGAGAGAGACGCGCGTATTACGTCAAAGGCTACGTCGTCGGAAACGGAAGTGAGGTGATGCTTATTCGGTCGGAAGTTGCAACGGAGCTTGCTGGCTTTCGCAGACAGAGAAAGAGAGAGAGAGAGAGAGAGAGAGAGAGAGAGAGAGAGAGAGAGAGAGAGAGGGAGCGAGGGAAAGAGATAGTTGAAACGGGACGAAGGGACGTTGAAACCGCTCCTCTGCGACACAGAAGAGTAAAGAGATAGGAAGGAAGAGAGCAAGAGAGAGTAGAGGAGAGGATAGTAGAGGACCTATCGGCCGGAAGGTGCAGATACTCTATCTAGCGCGGCCGCGATAGATAATTCTCTGGAAAACTCGATAAAACCGTTTCGTTCTCTCCGCGTTGATCGGTTACCGGTTACAGTATGGAAACCCGTGCGCATCCGATCCCACGATCCGTTTCGCCAAATGCTTCTAATTACGATCGGTACACCTGATACACTGGATCCAGTTCGAAAACCTGGCAGAAATTACTTTAATCGAGTTCCTGTTCCTAGGCGCGACTGGAGGCCCTCCAGATTCTATCTGGCAGTCGTACGTGCAATCATGTGAACACACGTGCGGGGATAACCGGGCCGCGGCTTCCGGTCCGTGAAGTTGCTTCGGTAAGTTAATTAGGCCAGCCTCGGCAAAAACTGGATCGGTGCATCGGACTCTTTTTGTTATCCCGTGGGGTCTTGTTATGTAAGGTCAGTCGCATTAGATTCGATCTAGGATTTCGCGCGAGACAATGTTTACTGTACGAGCGCACTGCACGAACAGAGATGGTCTCGTTCGTATATGGTCGAGTAAAAAAATTACTAATGAAATTAAAAGTGGAATTTAAAAATTACTAATCCGATGGGGGAAAAAATTTGTAGATTTTAACTGAAGATATACAGAAAAATAGCTCGTTTGTATTGCAGTGGAACTTCGATTAACCAGGATTCGATTACCCGCGGTCTCCATTAATTAGGGTCTTGGTAATTGTTCGCTAGTGCCCTTTCTACTCTAACCAGTCAGCTCCACATTCCTTTCGCGTGGACTTCTTGTGAGTCGCAGTACGAGTAAGCGACAAATTTCAGTCGATGTTCAGTGTGGTGTAAGAAGTAGTGACGTCACCATGTGACGACACACCAAAAGAGACTTTATTAATGATGAAACGTTGCCGTGACAAAGCACTTATTAATGCAAAACGAACGAAATAAGAAGAAACAAATGTATACACATATTGTAAAAAAAAAAATTGCATTTATTATCAAATAAAATATCTATCGTAAATGTAAATTGCGTTCCCAATTTTTTCTCCCCGGGTCCCGATTATTCGGTGAATCCCGATTTATCCGGCCTGTCCTACTCTACTATAATTAAGAAATCCTACTGAAATATAAAATTGGAGAAGTCTGGTTTACAGTTGACTGACCTCCGTATTTCAGAGCAATAATTTTTCTGTTGCCGTAGGGAGGACATTCGTCGACGAAAGGGTTGAATGTCCATTTAGCCGTAAAATCGCGAGAGCCGAGAACAATCGATCGTTTCCTGCTTCACCTTTGCGGAAAGCCATTCGGGCAGCGGTCGTGTAGTCAGACACGTCGCGGCGACACGGTCGCGTGAATCGGAGAACGCGGAAATCGTCGTCGGGGGTGTGTGCGTGGGCGTGCGGGGACGGCTAAACTCGTCGTTCCGGGTGGTGTGGCGAGGCGTGATTAATATCGAAATACGAATGACTTTATTCATGAGGGGCCGTCGTCGCCTTGTTATGCAGATGAAATTTATGGTTAAATCATATGGTGTTGTAGGCGCGGACGAGCCTGCGGTCGTCGACGGGGCTTACCCTGCGTCTCGCTCGCGGCAACGTGAAATCAGGATAACGAGAAACCAAAGAAGCGACGACGACAAGCGGAACCGGGGCGGGTTTTCGAGACGATCGCATTACGAACGCGGCTTAAAGTGCCTCGCCACCGTTCTCGCTCTTACGCTTCTTTTACGATTATCTCGGGTCGTTCAGCCATCTGCGCGATTTCGGTCGCCTTACTAGCTATCCAGGAATTCCATTCAAAGAATATCCCCCCGTCGAGCGTCGCACAGTAGGCCCGAAAAATCGCAAAAATTATTTTAGCGTTATTTATAGGTTCAAGGCCATAATATGGTAGGTCATTGGATTTGTCTTAACCTTAGCTACAACATCCTGAGATAAACAATTATTATTATTATTACGTGTGCAGACATTTCCGTTTGTGACTCTTGACCCTTCCGGAGATATGTACCGGAACAAAGGGTTTAATCAAAATTGAAAAGAACTAGGGCTCTTTTGTCGATGCAGCGAGTTGCATAAATTCCAAGAATCCAAATCTAATCGGAAGTAGTACGTGGCCCCCACTATCGTTTAGGCCGATTTTATTTTATGTATCGGAGTTTGTAAATGTAGAATTACATTTAACTGTGTGTATTAATTTTATTTCATTTTGCAATACTTCTGATAATGTACTTTTTCTGATCAAATACTCCACTGTGCGTCGACGGAATGCCAACGGATCCTGGCGAACCGACGAGAAACGGATCGCGGATTAGCCGACAGGTAACCGGATGGTAACGCGTGGAAGATTTTAATGACGCGACGCGAAGCCGGACCCCGATTTTCCGCCATTGTAAACCTAATAAATCTCGCGGCCCGTTCAATACATTAAACAGAGATTTATCATGGTCGCTCGATCCCTGTCACCGACGCTGCGCCGACCCCCGACGAGGACAAGAATGATAATGACTTTTCGCGCTCCATACTCTTCGCCTTCGATCGCACTCTGGAAAAATTAATTTTTTAAAAAATACCACGTTTTTAAAACGGACTAAAAAGTATAAAATAATATAAATAAAAATATGTTTAAAAAACGGACTAAAAAGTATAAAATAATTTTTCCTAGCCACGTACAAGTTCCTAACCCCATACAGATTCCTAACCCCATGCCCCATACAGATATGTAGTCCTGAAAATTTGTGATTGTGAATTTTTAATAGCTATGAAAATACTTGTAAGATTTAAAACGAAAAACGTGGGGCGCAAGATAATAGTAAGGCGTGTAGAGAGTAGCTACCGTTGAGAAAACACACACAACAGTTCGTCGTTTGTAATGCAATAAAATTGTTAGTGACTTAGGTGAACAATTCATGTATCAATTATCTATGTATTGCGTGCGCCCCACGTTTTTCGTTTTAAATCTTACAAGTATTTTCATAGCTATTAAAAATTCACAATCACAAATTTGCAGGACTATCTGTATGGGGCATGGGGTTAGGAATCTGTATGGGGTTAGGAACCTGTACGTGGCTAGGAAAAATTATTTTATACTTTTTAGTCCGTTTTTTAAACATATTTTTATTTAAATTATTTTATACTTTTTAGTCCGTTTTAAAAACGCGGTATTTTTTAAAAAATTAATTTTTATTTAAATAATTATTTTCAGCTTTTTAGTCTTGTGTGTGTGAAATTTTTCTATCGATTAAAAGGGTAAACTTTCTCGGAACCAAGAAATTTTCAATTATTATATGTCTTATCTTGTTCATTTCGGCGAGAAAACTCCTATATCGAAGTCCCAGACCACGGAAACCACTCGTTAAAAAGTTATGAGCATGTAAAGTTGAGTAATTTTATAGTAATTTTCATTGTTTCACTTCAGAAAGTGACAGATATGGGCGCCGCCATATTGGTGTATTGTACCAATATTATTCAATAAAGGTTCGACGGAGAATCTCGGTGTAACTATTCTTTCGCTTGGTAAACAAATAATACGTAGTGACTTTGTAAACACCGCACGGAGGTCGAACGCACACTGACGCACACTGAGCTCCTTCGGTGCGAAACGGGTCAGTGGAGTGGGGATGAGTCAGAGTGGGAACACGTAGTAGAGTGAGGACGTACAGGTAGTGCGACGGGGTATAACGGTTAGATTTATTAATAATAATTTATATATCCTAAACGCATAGGCTTTTTAAAAAATTTTTTTTTATATTGCATTGTCATCCAGTTCTGAGCTATGTTTAAATTTTCAAGTCTCTAGCTCATCGGGAAGTTAGTTTAAAATCAATTGCAAGATTTGTACCGAACAGACAGACATACAGACAGACAGACAGAAAAGAAAGCGAGCTAATAAAAACGTGGTAAAAAATGATGGTAACGCGATCGAGCCAACGTGTCCTCTGACTCGCAATGATGAAAGGCTGTCACGTGATTTTTATTGCAAGATTCATTCGATCGAGAAGTTACCGGTGATCTGCTTCGCGAACGCGATTGCATAGAATTTTTGAAGCTGACGGTAGTACACGTTTCATTCGATAAAACGACCAAAAAAAATCGTACATCGAGTTTTCGGGGACTGTAGTAAACGGGGGAAGCTTCAATGTTCAAATTTTTGACGGATTCAGTCGCGAGCCAAATTTTTCAACGTTTCCAGAACTCTTCGGCACCAATTAGCCGCTGGAAAATCCAACGTATTCTGTGACTCGAAACTATGAAACGCAGCCAGGCGATTTTTATTGAAAGATTCATTCGCGAGGGAAGTCGGCAATTTTCTACTTCGTGACCGTGATCACGTAGAATTATTGAAGTTAATGGGTGCAAACAGATTGTAGGATGCTAACAAGCTATTTTCACGGAAAAATGGAATATATGTTAATATTTGTAAGTCGTTGGATGAGCATGACTTTTGGTTCCGGTTAGGATTTCTTCAACAGGAAAGCCTTTATGACTTTTTAATGACTATGTTGTATCTAAAGTACGCTCAGTAGTTATCTGTTAAATAATAATGTATTC
This sequence comes from Lasioglossum lativentre, assembly GCA_916610255.1. Taxonomy (NCBI): domain Eukaryota; kingdom Metazoa; phylum Arthropoda; class Insecta; order Hymenoptera; family Halictidae; genus Lasioglossum; species Lasioglossum lativentre. The sequence goes on from OU744362.1 coordinate 15,396,453, forward strand.
TATGCCTTTAAGTTCAGAAATAAGAGAGCCGTGTTGCAACAGTTTTTCATTAGTGAATTGCGTCGAGCATCCTGTTACGAATGTTGATAAAGATGAGAGTGTCGGAAACGGATGTAAGAGACTGACCTTCGTGTAGTTTCTCCAAAGTTCCAGCCGAAGCTCCGACGAATAAGAAGACGAACCAGAGGAGACTGGCCATTCTTCTTAGCCACGTTCGGTTTCTTGAGGTATCCATCGCGCTGACACTCATACACTGCAACAGAAACAGATTTCTCGTTGTAAACGTCGTTTCTTATACATTCAAGCGAAATGATTCCTTACTTTATCTATACAGGGCGTTATCATTTGAAATCTTCAAAAATGCAAGGATAATGTTTCAATTTCCACAGTGGTTGCTCCTTCGAATCTAATCCTGCTTTGCTCTGACAATTTTTTTATTATTAATAATCGGCGAGATTAAGTGTTCACAGCCTGTATAAAAATTTATGAACTTGACAAACATTTTCTGTTACTCGTATATGTTCGCAGTTTCTATAATTTATGAACTTTCTGCAGATCGTACGCGTAAACCTTACACTGGATCGTTTACAGCACAATATTCTTTCTTTATAGGGTACATCGATATAAGTGAAACGATAGCACTTCCCTTTTTTAGGAGAGCTATAATACTGAAGTTGAATACTCGACTGTAGGGGGGTGCTACAAATCATACTTATACGATCCTGCACGGTTACGACTAATAACGAAAATCTATCACAGGGGCAATGAACTTGAAATGTATATTCACTAAAGAAAAATGAATTTTAGGTCATTCGGAATAGGACGTGTAGCGCAATGTATTCGGTGCAACTCAAGAAAATTTACAACATCTATTTTCAAAAAAACTAAAAGTTAAAAAGGCTGAAATAAAATTCAAAATCATAGAGTTCCCATGGACGATCGTCCGCAGTTTTTCGATTCCCCACAAAGAATTCTAACTATGTACGTAGCCGAGCAGAACGAAAGAGATCAGGCGTGGGCAGTGGGCCAAGATTTGCTCGACAGTGGCTGGAAAATCAGGATTCGTCGACTCAACCGTCTGTGTCGGTGTCAAATTTCCCGCGGATAAAAATTTTTGCTGGAAAATCATGCGACCAGTACCATCCAACCGACCATAATGACGAACGATCTAGCATGGGTGGTTTTATTTTTCATTTAATTGTGACGTTTATAATTTTTGTGTGAAATATTAATGTCTGAGAATTACAAATGCATATTTGGCACCGTTGTAGACAGCACTATTCATGATGTGGTTAAAAAACGGGAAATATGAATCGTCCAAAATACGCGAACGTAACCGACTCGTACCCGACTCGCACCCGAAACACCCGCTACTCGAGCCACTATGGAAATTCATGAACCGGGCAATTAACACTGGTCATTCACGACCGAAATCAAATTAGATAGAGAAAACGACACAGAAAGAAGTCCTGGTTGGCACTTACCACGGCAATCGGTGGATGTAACACCCTCGAATACTATACGGCACACGCGATAACGGTCATACGACACAATTATTATCGATCTAATCGAGACTACGGCCTTTGCAACATTTGTATTTAACAGCGGTTGCCCATTCCGGTGGCTCGAAATCGCGGGAAGCGAGGCGTCATCCCCCCCCCCCCCCCCCGTCTAATCTTTTCGCCCGCCAATCGCTGTCGCCTGCGGCATAGGATCGGACCTCGACGGGAGGGCTCCTGACCTTAGCCGATTTCCCGATTTCCATAACGGCCGTGTTTCCACGACCGGGAATGTCTGGTGACATTTCAGGTTCGCTCGAGCTTCCCCGCCAGTGGACCGTCGATGTTGTGGGTCGAGACGTCGATGGGATGATAATTCTGTGGTCTTTTCGGTCCTATGGTCCCTCGTCGGCGTCTCCAGATTGCTTGACCTGGGCTCGAGGTCCTTTTACTTTCTTCCCCGGGGATGTTCTGGTGGCCAGGCATTACGGGTTGTCCCAAGCGGGGGTAGCGTGAGAGATTCCTCTTGGCGAAAAGTCGGTCAGGGCCCCCTGGGCCCAGGGTACGGTACTGTAAATTCTCGTCGCGCCAATGAGCGCTACGTTCGACATATGCTACGCTACGGTATCGGTTCTTAGTCTTGGTACTTTCTAGTGAGAGCGCTCGCGTCTATTTTTCGCATGAGTGTCCTACCAGAGGGCAGCCCAGTCCTTCCGATTTTCTGATTAGAGGTTTCCCTCTAATTTAGGGGGACGTAGCATTTTTGACATGTCACACTGCTTAACAAAGTCGCGGAGTGCATTTTCACAAAGGAAACAGTTACTGCAAATTACCTCAGGAATCGACCATTTTAAGGTAAACTTTTTAAACATTTTTTATATTATTGTAGCAATTTAACGAAAATGATTTCGGCGCTGCGTTCGATCAGAAAATACACTGATAATGAAATAGCCTATTTGCAATTAATTATATCGATTTACGTTTCGATCTACAACGACATCATCCTCAGAATTGAGTGATTTCGTATGCGGAAAACAAGTTTATAAATGAAAAACGAAATTTGGTATTGAAAATTTTTTATCATTTATAAACTTGTTTTCCGCAGACGCAATCACTCGATTTTGAGGATGATCTCGATGTAGATCGAAATGTAAATCGATATAATTTTTTGCAAATAGGCTATTTCATTATCAGTGTATTTTCGGATCGAACTCAGTACCGAAATCATTTTCGTTAAATTGTTGTACAGTTACGATCGAATTTAAAATAGAAGTGAGAACACTTTCGACTGCATAAGGTTACGTATTCGGTTACGGTTCGAATGTCTGAATTACAAAAATGGCTGGCTACCTATTGTGCAAAAATACAGAACTGAATCTGGAATCGCTACAACAGTACTATCGATTTTCCATTTTCTATTACTCAATAGTAAGGATTCGTGGAGGGTTGTTAACATCGGTGCCGAGTAAATATGTTTTTATCCGTCGAAGATCCGCGCGAGGAAACTTTCCGGGCGAGTTTCTGGTGCAGTATCAATAACCAGTTTTCCATGACGAAAAACCATCCGAGTCACTTGAACCGCGAACGGATATCCGCCGCGGATCCGGCAGCTTTTTTGCGTGCCAACTCGCGAATGTTTCTTGGTGGTTCTTGCCGGTTCTCGCGGCCGGGGGTGTACGAAAGAAAATAACGAATGGTACTAATAGAGCGTTCTCGGTCGCCGAGAAACTTTTGCTTCGCCATCGAACGGGCCCCGGCACTCGTAAATCAAAACTTTCTCACCTAAGAGCGCGCCGGAAAGACCGCGGATTATTCGTACTCGTCGAACACAGGAAGGTGCGACTACGTTACGAGAGTTTTTCCCGTGGTCCCCCGCTCTCGCACCGTGGTGTCCTGAGTTAATGAAGCACCCACTGAAAGTATTACTTCCGGCGGGGGTGCGCGCCGCCCAAAATATGGTCGTCGTAAGTTGACCCAGGATTTTTATGTGTTCGTAGAATATTTCACCGGGCGAGAGATAATAAAACAAATTGAATTTGGTAGGTAAATATCTATCTCGGCGGCGCTAATAATATTAAGATATATGTAGTGCGATACCGTTTTACGAAATTACAACAGTTCAAGTATCAAATAATTAGTGCCATTCATATATGTTTCAGAGCTGTGTGTTCGCATAAATACCGGTCGTCAACATTAGGACGATCAGAGCGAAGTGGACAAGCGTCGTAACCATCGCTGTATGTTGCAATTATAATTTCTTTGAAGCAATCGCTACACAGACGAGCTGTTTTCTTTTTCGGCGTTTCGGCCGTCCGAGGATACAAGTATCACGGGATTACGAGCTAGAAGTTGGCGCGACAATGTAGCTCGTTTTTAGTAGTTCATCAGGCCTGATTCACGGGGAACCAGAAACTCGCTTTCCCGCGGAGTGGCGTTTGCTCGAACTTCAAAACGCGACGGGCCTCGTCGCGCGGATAAGAAGCGTCTGCCGGCGAAATTCGCGCGTAAAGTGCACCCTCCGAGAACGACTCGATGCCTCGTCGCTCGCCAACATTTTTCTGCCTCGTTTTTGCGATTTTTCATTACGCCGACACCTTGCCACTTATTACCAGACTCCATACCTCTGCGCGAAATGAAAATTGAGATCGAGAAACGAGAGTTAACACCAAATATACCAGCGCCAGGTATACAATAAATTTCTTAATTCTTAATAAAAATTAAATTTGCTGATTAATTTCTTAATGGCCAAACATCTAAGTACACTAAATCTTTTCATTCTTAGGAAACAACACATGTCAATTACTTCCAGTGCTCGGTAGGTTTAATAGAAAGTGATTTATTCGCTTGCCAAAATAATGTAATAGACTGCGGATTTCATTCGTGATACGGACAAGGAAAATACGAATTCGCATTTTTCACTCATTTAGGCAGTAAATGAGTTAAACTGTGCCGTCTAACGAACAATTGAAGGATCGAGAGCCCAGGAGAAATCCGTTGAATTCATAGTTATTAATTATAGCTAGCGTGCAGATGGTAATTGCTGGTTTCAGAAGGTGAAATCAGAGTAATTGCACGCGGTAAGGGAAGGAGACTGGTGCGAGAGGAGCGAAGGCACGGACGGATAGAGCCAAAGAGGACGTCTACAGCGTTTCTGAATAGAGCGGTTCAAACGTTCTCCACTCGGCGAATCGGTGAAGTCGATTGCACTTTGGGGGGGGGGGGGGTGCCATACCGGAGCCTCGACGCGCCAAAACGATCCACTCGATCGATACGCGTTAACGCCGCACCGCCTAGAATTTCTAGGACACTTGTCCCGCTGTCACACTGTGATTTTCGTGAATCTCTTGGTGGCATGAAATCCAAATAAGTCGCTTTGTTATGGGACACTCCCTTGTGACGGGAAACTAGACACTCATCAAACGTAAACCGACGCCGTTTACCGAGCGTCGGGATGACCGCAGTTCGTGATAACGCCAGCTTCACTATTTATAACTTCATCATGAGCCGTTTTCATTGTTCCTCCGATTTTGACAGATCTCTGAATGTTTGAACCAACTTCTTGACCCTTGAACTCTCATTATCTTTCCGTTACTTTTCGTCGAATTTTTGTTTTTATTACAGAAGGGTTTTAATATTCGGCTAATTTTTCCGAGTTCTTGAAATCCGAAACAATAAAAAATTTGGCCACGAAATTAAAGAGTCCTCTACTCTGTTTCTTGTTTGTCGAAGCAATCCGTGGACAAATTTTCTTTTTCGTGTAATTGAACGAAAAATTGTTTCACATTATTCACACCTTTTAATGAGTTAAAACATTTACTTAATATCTTGTGGCGGAGTATTTGTTATTTAAATTTTGCTTATATCGTGTTACGTCTTAAAAGTCGATAAAATATTGTACTCTTCGATATGCACGTATAATACATAATTAATATTAAGAGTACTTTACTAAATTGTCAGTATGAAAGATTAGTTTCGATGTTGATTGATAGATATGAATAAATGACAAGTAAAATACAAGCGAACAGTTCCAATTGGCAAATATGCAATCGGCAATGTAATTTCAAGACCGGTTGCAGAAGATGCAGCTTCGCATGACGAGTTAAGGTTATTAAAAAACAATCTGAGTCGCAGAGAGAGGAAAAAGTAGTCCGGTGTCGGGCAGATCGAAGGCACGATCCTCGCGAAATTAACTTACGTTAATTGATTAATCGAATCAGGAGTTCGCCGGCAGTAAAGTAATTGGCAAAGGATGCGAGACTCGGGGGCAATGCAGCTCGAGGCAGCAACAGCCACTTAGCTACATTGCAGCGAGCATTAGCGATAACGAAGTTAACGAGAGCTCGGTTAAACCGATTTACAGGGCAAGACGAGACGGTGGGACGAACAGCCTAACACCCGTCGCTGATCTTCGAGTGAAGTCTGGCTCCTTCTGGTCGGGACGGTCTACTGGTCCAATCGTGTTTCTTTCGGCACAGCAGGACTTTATCTCATTTTTCAATTACAATGACAATGCTGTAATCCTTGACACGGTATTTTTCAAATCTTGTTCGGAAACAGCACAGCACTGGTGCAAATCGCGTTCATTCGCCACACTATAAGACGATTAACTCTGTTGCGTTCTTCAGGTCTGTTTTGATCCATTCTAATTTTTTGAATATCGTCTTGATTATATCTTATTTTTTCAAGTGGTAAAATCCTCATATATTTTTAGAAAAGTATGAAAATTGTTGCTGATTTCAAATGTATGGTTCAAAAACGCTAAACACCAGCAGTATTAATGATTTTTTAGGTATGTCACAACTTTGAGTAATTATTAAGAAGTTTTACCTCCTCATCGATTTCAATGACCTCGAAATATGTTGTCAAGGTCATTATTTGGATTATAAACATGATAATTTACATGGTATTAAATAAACATATTGCTGAATATATTTTCCTGTATATTTTGGAAACTACGGTCGAGTGATGGTAACATGTAAAGAAAAAAGTTGTTGGTTGACAACATGTTTCAAAGTCATTGAACCGGTCAAAGGTCATTGGAGGTCAAACTTCCAAAAAATTACTTAATTTCGTCCACTAGTGTAATTTTGAATATGCATCATCTCTTTAATCTTTCTACATATTTTATTCTTGTCATTGTATTACAGGCTGTTACATCAACAAATACACATAATATTGTTATGCTTGGAGGATTAGCTACAGAAAACGTTTCCTCGGATAGCAACGCGTTTCAATATCATTAAACGATGGCAGAGATGTTTTTAATATGACTTTCGTGTTTTAATGCTGTGTAAGAAAGTTTCTAAGAACTTTTGCATTCCCGATCGTTCGGTGCATCGAGCGATAAAGAAATGCCGGCCCTTCCAATACAATTCCTTGTTCGACAGGAGGCTAGATGATCCGTGACCGCCGGGACGGCCATCAAAGGGCAGTTGTCCATGCCCGTGCCCTACAATTTTAATTTGCCCGGGCGACTTTGACTCTCTTTCTACCGGAACGAGCAGGAGGAACCTCTCGGATTTCAATTTCGCCACGAAGAATCCCCCTCGACCAGCCGGGTATAGAAATGCGGGACAAGAGGGACTCCTCGAGTGCACTCAAACTTGAAGGACGCTCAGGATCAATATTTATAATCTCGATTCGAGACGGCCATGGGTCCGCCGAATCCGTGTCTGAGACTGCCAAACAAGATTCACCGACGACGCCCCCTCGTTTACTACTATGTATCGTGATTCGGATAAATATTATTTTACGAAATCAGCCGAGTCCTACCGCCGAAAGGTAAGAACCTTATATAAACAATTTATTTCCACGTTATCAATCCTTGGAAGACTAACTAACCCATAAACGATGACACTTGGGTCAAGTCGAGCCCTCGTTTGTCCATTTGTATATATAGGATGTTCAACAAATCGTGATATACACGAGAAAATTGAGTAAAGATAATTTGGGAAAGGTGAGAAGTGTTATTTCCATTTTTAAACATGCATTGCTAGATTAGATTCACCGGATTCAGCATTTATCAGGTTTAGCTTGGATCATCCGGGAAATTGTTACGTAAATATTACATGAACGTAATTTGATCAAAGTTGATATTCAATTCAGGGGAAAGATTTGATTTGGATCTACTTCGATTTACGTGTGATGGGAGATATAATTAGATTGCAGATTTTATGCTTGTATAGCATAAATGTGTTAGTCGAATAAAGATACTGTTATATTATTGTCGATCTATTACTAGATTACAAACCTGCACAATAAATGACGGCTAGCTCCTATTAAGGTCAATCCATACTGGAGTATCCGGCAACAGGGAGATAAATACCTGAAACCGAGCCTGACCCTACCAAAACGAAGTATCGCAAAGGAAACTTGCCGGAAAGCTATGTATACGCGTAAGATACAACAGCGCATTAGTATATTTGAAGCCTGACAGGCAAAAACTCAGTATCCGTTGTCCTTTAATCGTTCGGAAAATTTTCTTATCAATTGATAAAATACTTTTGGAAAAATTTAACGCACTGTTAGCTCGTATCAAATTTTTTTAGTAAATTTCTTCTTCAATAAGCGAGTGTAGTTTAACACATTTTACGGATTCGACTGGTCAGAGGTTTCGTTTGATTTCCCGACGAAACCATGACGTCTCGTCAGCTCAATCGCTCGGTGTTGTGCGACCGGAGCATCAGGAATCAGCATCTACGGGATGGGTCGTCCCCTTTGTGCAATTCGCCGGTGACCGATTGTTGTCTACGACGTTTCAGCCACCGGTGGATTGCAATCAGTCTATTGGACGTCTTGCGGTTTCCGCTATGTTGATGCCCATACGTGTACGCGCGGCACATTCGGAAGAAGGTAAAAGGACAAGGACGATCGTTGAGTGACTCTTTGAAGTTCCTGAAAGCGGCGGTTCCACGCTCGACGGACGCGGACTTTCATAGGGCGCCAGGTGAAAAATGCAGAAAAAGCGAAATGGAAAAGCAACTCCGTCGAATACACAATTTGCTGCCTTATTATAGTCCTTGCCGTACGTCACAAGTCGGCTGAAATCGATTTGGGGAAAAATGTATTATCGATTTCTCGTTTTCTTTCCACTTCCTTCAAAAGTAACCAATTTTATAATTTGCTGTAATTTCTACATAATATCAACAGAATTGAAAAAGTACATATTCCCAAAAGTACGTATATGTACATATATTGTACAATTAGTAATAATTTTTTTAACAAAATCTTAAAAAACCCTCAAATTAATTCTCTTCCAGAAAATACTGCACAAGATAATTTTATAAGAATATTATCATACCCTGATCCGTCTCTCATTTTTCAATTTCATCTGTCTCTTGATATCCAACTTGCACAGTACTAAAAAATTGATAATTGAAAATGAAAGTAAAAAATGAAGAAAGATTTTAACGTAAGAATGTATACACTATTAATTTAGAATCAATTAAAAATGTAATAGATTGATACAAGGGATTGTTGATTGTTAAAGTGCACGAATATCGGGGTATAATCGCGAATCAGGCAACATTCTGGAAGTTGATAGATCAGGATGTTCCCCCGAGGAGCACAGTTGTTACTGCAGCATCATTGCGAGCTTTTTGTCGACCCACCTGATTCCCTCTTAAAAGCATTAGACGCTATCGCGGAGACAATTAAAGTCTTTTGGTAATGAAGCATCGTTTAGGTACAATGCAAGGATCTTACCCACAGAGCGTGGTGCCCCGGTGCGTCATTATTGAGTCCTTTTAGAAGGGATTCCCTTGCTGTATAAGCACGTAAGACCACCAAAGAAAAGCTCTCGGGTTCCAAGCAAACAAAAACTTTGTTGTAACGATTCCGAAGCGTATGATAGTCGTTAAACGACTTCGCCCTGGTTCTTCCTGATACTCGAGGAGGGCTCGTGTTTCCCCGAAATCACAGCGGCGTAGCTTTTCTACTAATGATTCCGAGGGTGTGGCTGAATCTCGGGAAAAAAGACGAGGGTGTTCCTTTTCTTAACCTCCCGTTCGAGTACACCGACGCCTTAAGAATTTCGCTGACGCGTTCGAATGCAAATGATCGCCGCGATATGCTTCGACAGGCGATTTTTCAACGTGTGCGGCCGCGTGATAAGGTTAGAATAATATTTTACATCGATTTAATGAACGCGTCTCGCCAAACGGCGCCTGAGTTGTTTATTGAATAATCGGGGAGAGAGAGGTCGTAAATTACCATGAAGAGAGATTAACTTTATAGCTGCGTACGAATTTATATGTGATTTATAAGGAAGCAGTATTTTAGAGTAATTTATCCAAGCCTGTTCTGCTTTCCTTGGTAATAAGGTATTCAAGTCGTTTCGATGAATTAAGATATTAATGTATCAACATGATAGTACTTATAAAACTTTTAGAACTGTAATTCAACTGTTCGGTAGTACTGAGAATTGAAATCGTGGAGGTGTTAAGCAATTTTTGAAAACACAACTGATCGAGAATATTTGTGGAATTATAAAATAAGAAAGAAAATATTAAATACAGTAAAGTCGCGATCTAGCTCCCTGAGGATCTCCACGATCACTGTCCCTTTGCAGACCCATTCCATTGAGGGGCATACCCCGCGAGGGGCCAAGAAGCTCGAGCTGCCTTGGTCGCCGAGCAGTGTAATCATGCGACGTAATCCGATACCAGGTCGGGTTTATCGGTGTGAACCACTACTAATCCAATTACAAAACTTCGTTATTTTTCATTACTTTTTTATGGGACTTTCACCAACTTCTTTCTGGCATTTTTCTGGTTAAAATGACGCTGAACACGATATAATTTCAAGTATATTTAGTGGTTTAATTGACGGTATGGAGTAACTTTAAGACTTTACTTTAAGAGTAAAATTTCATTAAAAATAAATAAAAAATAAAGAAGTTATATTATTCCACTAGGATTGTCTCACCGATACGTTTTCTGTTGTTGCGCCTTCGGCCACGCGGGCCGTGTTTACATGCTGTCCTTTTCTACGTTCGGCGCGGTCGACGCAGTAATAAAAAAATAGTTCCCCTACACGATCTCTGTCCCTACTCGGAACAGGCGATGGGAGCTAGATCGCGACTTTACTGTTTATGTATAAGGATAGCACGTACCTACTATTCAAAATATAAACTGTGGGAACTTTTATGTAATGGGTTCCTGATAGAATTTCGATCGCGACATTTCCCCGAAAATCGATATTTTTAGCCACGAATAACAAAATGGAAGTGTATTTTTCAATGAACAAGACGTGCCGGAAATTTTTATGGAACTGTTTTTACCAGGACGGACCATTTGTTTAGGGATCTTTTTCTTCCAGCCCGGACAGCTATTTCCAAACACGTCCGCTTCGTCCATTTCGAAGAGGTAACCGAGTTTTCCGATTTTTTTTCGCATAGGCGAAACAGCGGGGCGGCTCGCGGCAACGGTAAACAATGTTTGTACACACATCACGTCCTAAAATAGCGGTGGAGAGGCATCGATCACACGTGGCGCGGCGGAAAGTGGGTGCCATGCCGCTCCGGCAAGTTCGCGGTAAGGTTGTTAGCGGAATTTTCACGGGGCTGCTAATGTCGTCGCCGCGCCGGGACGGAGGGTCTCCGGCTCTTACACTGTCAAAGGCCCACGGCATTTTCAGTTTTCAGCCACGCGCGGCGACGTGATAATCGAGTGCGCTACGCTTTTAGCTATAATGGGCAGGTACACGCTCCGCGCCGCGCCGCGCCGCCAGGAGAGTGTCGCAAAGAGAGCGCCGCGTGGGAGGCCGAAGCCACGCGCGGTGGCCAAAGACAGCGAGCATTTATCGCGAGGGACAGCCGGCGGCTTCTGAACAAGTGCCGGATAACTCGGTTAGTTGCTTGACAGGTTCGCGTTCATCGGTTTGCTAACGAGATTTTATGCAGGCCGTTCGACGACGCGATATCGCACACGCTCCGCTCAAAAAGTTCAGGCAATCCGTTCAGAACTGTTCAAATCCTCTTTTGCTGGAATCTGCTTTATGGTTACGGTGACTCGAATTTCTTTGACGTTTGTTAGTTAATAGAAGAAAAAGAAAATTGATATCTACTGGACGCCCATGTATTTTCTAATCGCTATTAGGGGTGGGTGCGTACTCGACAATTTCGGGATTGGGTTGGGACCCGAAAATTCATAATGTTCGTTTACCAAAATGTCATAGATTTTCGGGTTCCCGACCCGACCCGACCCGACCCGAATTCGACTTCGGGTATCCGAGTGTCACGAATTTTCGGGATCCGACCCGACCCGAGCATCACAAGCCGAACCCGAGGCTGGGGTACCCGCTCACCCCTAATCACTATACATTGACAACAAAATAGAATTTTATTCCGGTTTAAAAGAAGTTAGTAACATATGTATACTGCTATATGTATACTATTTTCTCTAAAAACTCAAGTACGTTATAAAAATCAGGTAGATATGAATTCTGATATTTGAAAATGCACAACTGTATATTAAAATTGTGTTTGTTACGATCAACAGTATCCAAGGTATCCCCATTTTCAGGGATCGATGGCAAACGTGATTTTTTATCTCATTTAAGTGAACGATGGTGGGAAAAATACACAGAAAATTCGCGACACGTATCGGAAAGTTTAAAAAAAAAACACTTAACTGATTGTAGTTCAATGTTTAGACCGAGTTGATAATTACGATTTGACAAATGCATTACATTAGGTTGGACACACCGAATTTCCACGCGAGAGGAATGATTTGTAAAACGGTCCAGTTACGTTTCAGCAATTTACAATATTTCGCACGGACCCTTACGGTTGTCAGTAACAGTGGTTGTATCGATATCATAAAGTGATTGTCACGTTGCTGTTAACGATCGTGATAATCCGAAAACATCGGGGTCGGTTCCAGCGCAGCAAGAAAATGCGTATTTATCAACGTTTATGTCGCCCCGAACTTCACAATCCATTTATATAATGACCATCCCCGGATTTAATGGGTTCATACCAGGCTTTCCTATTAATAGCCTACCATGCTGATAAACCATTAATTTCAATTACAGAAAGTTACCGTAGCCATTTGTTTTGAAACATCTGTCGTTGCCTCCGCTCTCTCGAAAAGACTAATTCGCGGTTAAACATTTCCGAGCAGCTGCTACGAACACGGAATAGACTTCCTGATTATTGAAAACAACACCGAAGTTGCAATCGTTAATTTCTACTCTATCATCGGGTCAATTACGACCGTTCGTTATAAACTCCAAACTACAGCCAGAAATTTGCTCACGCAGATCGTGTCACTTAATATTCCGTTAATTTTCAACGAATCGAAGAACACGCTGCAGAACGTAATCAATCATAGATATTAATGAATATTCCGCCGCGTCGTTCGGATGGTTTTGTTACAACATTTTTAGACATTCTTCAGATCCATTTCCAAGGATCCTTTTTATTCGATTATTTTCTTACATACATCATTTTCGTATTGGATACTTCCAATATTGAGTTGTATGGAGAAAAAGTTTCAGTAGTAATGTTCAAGATTTTTCAAATTGTCTAAGTCGAACTGGCTCACGCTCTTGAATCAGAACATTTAGAAAATATTTGATGGATACGTCGGGAAAACGAATGAATGAAAAATATTAAAGAATTTGTATACAATCTATAAAAGATTAAAGAACATTGGGTATAGCAGTAAAAGTTGAGACAAATGTTTAAATCTCTACAAAAGAATTACATAAATCTTTGTATACTCGTAAATGATCTGTAACTGGTTTCCAACAATATTTAAAGAATCTGAAAAATTTAAGTACTTCATTTGAATTCAATTGACAATTAACTTGTAGCAAGTCACACACACGATCTTTCTTCTAAGCTGTACAGCCGTCAAGTTCACAGATGAAGTTCGTGATACTCTCGTTCGACTCTCGTCGATATATCACGATACGTAGAAAGCGAGCAGCAGGATAAAAAGTGGCTTCGTGTAAAGATAAATCGCCGGGCTTCCTCTTGGTCGGATTCGCAGAGGAACTTCGCGAGTATCCTAGCTAGGAAAATAATTACAGTTCCAATGTTTCTCCTCCGTAGACGATTTCAGCACGATCGGATGGAAGAAACGCAGCCGAGGAAGCAGCCAGGGGCCGTGCTTTATTAATAAATAATTGAAGAGTTTAATGCGCAGCATTGCCAGTGACTGATAACAGATCGTAAATGAGTTTCCATCCGTCGAGGGCTTTTTATTGCCGGTGGAACGAGCAACGACGTTACATTGCGCAAGCAGTTACACGTAATTGCCAATATTTCATAAACCGTCCTACGGGTAAAACGAACTAAAATTGGAATATTCCTTTATTATTAAATTGTTCGTTGTTTGAAAACTCGTCGATGAAGGCCAGGCAATCGAACACGAAATTGCAAGAATTTCTATCACGTTTTTTGTCCATCTGGTTTCCCTAATTCCCACAGTGTTCGCGGACTATTAAAAACAGGAAATCTAATACTAAATGATATTGGATTTGACGACCCCAACTCGAACCACCATTGATTAAATGAATGGTTTTACCGTTTTAAGTTTCAAAGTTTTAATCTGAATTATCTTGTCTTATTCAAGTTTTTTCTGAGCATGGGTAATGTCGGCTGAACAACATTTTTCGAAAATTGACTAGAAATCTCAACCCTTCGCTGCTATGCTCGAACTCCACCACATTTTTTGGTTCGATCGACGCCTGCTCCTGTCTCTTTTTCGAAGTTGATTGCGCTGGGAATATAATTTGATTGCTTCGGCGCCGGGTCTCAGCAGACGGGGCAATCCTAGCTCGCGGCTTAATGAAAAAGTATTATTGGCTATTCTTCGAGCGGCAGTGTTAATCCCGCCGCGTCCGAAATTGCCCGTTTACGTTTTATACGATGAAAGCAAAACGGAGGGAAAAAAGGAGAAGGATTTACAGAGAACGATGATAGACGACGCTCATTTGGTACCCATCGGACCGCGAGTTTCTGCCTGTTTGCCTTGGTACTTCACCAATCTCCCAGTTACACTTGCAGCAGACCAGTGCAAAAAATTCTTTATCCACTTAAACATGAACTTACTTAGTCTAGCAATGTACAAAGACCTTTGAGAAATTGTTACATGTCGGATATGAGAGAATTTGTTGCAGTTTTATTTCGTGTTTAATTCTTTGAAAATATTGCTGTCAGAAAGACAATTTTTGTGATTTCGATTTTAACTCGCCTGTAAACGTGTAAGTTTCAATAATAAATTTTAACATTTAATTTAATAATATAATAAGATTTATTATGGCAATTATTTCTGTAATCTTGCACCTCGTAGGTCTTGATAAACTTTAGTTCAAAATTTCGTGACAATCAAAGTGTCAGATAGGTCATTTCTATTCTTTAAGTTTTTTGTAGCTTCAGCTGTAAACGTGGCAATAGTTTAAATAAATGAAGATGTCTTCGCAGATTACATCGTGAGATTATGTTTGTACATGTCGTATCTGTTGTTTAGAATCGAAGGTACTGCTACGTACATACTGTATCGCGATCGTTGTGTTATGATTCATGTGTCCCAGATTTTAGTTCGAACTTCAAACAAGCTTTCCCAATTGGCCGATCCAATCACTGCATGACCTATAAACAAATTTCTCAAGCCGAGCTTCTCCGCGGCGATTCGGCGCGGGCAACAAGAGGAAATCTCATCCGGATGACTCGTTCATGGAAACGGACCAGAACGTTATTAAAAGTTCGAACGAGTTCGCGGAAGTCGCGAATGAACCTGATCTCCACTGGCAAACTCGAACGCAACGTCCCCTCGCTATATGTTACCTGCTCGGGTCCAACGACTAACATATAACGAGGATGAACCACGTTTTTGTTTTTCCATCTGGACCCAACATCATTTGGATCTCCCACTTTCCACGAAATTTTTCTAGTTTTACGACCGCGGCGTGGAACTTCACTCGACCTTTCATTTTTATGGTAAAACTTGGTCAATGGAAAACCGAGCAAATTTCGACTTTCCCTGCCATTGGTCTCAGAACGCATTAAACATTCATTCGAACGATTTATCGATCTTTCCACGCGGTACGAATTCAACATTTAAAACACAATTGTGGACATTTGGATAAAATTTTCATGGTGTGATCGGAAGGGATTCAGGTTGTAGATCATTTCTTCGTAAGTGAATAATAATAAGTGTATAATTGATCAATATTAAGATTCTGTTACATACAGCTCAGACATTAAAAAGCCTATTAATGTAATTCCGGTAGATAAAGTGTTAAGTCTGTTTCTTCATCACCTCTCGCTTAAAAAAATTGCCACCCATCAGGATTTCGCTACCATTTCCAAGCCACCTTTTACAATGAAAGCCTGCCGCAGTATCCAAAGCCGCGTTCAAACGGCAACAACGTGCCCGATGTATCACGCGGACAGCTTATAGCAGCTAACTATCTATTGCGGTGATCGAGGGACGCTTATGAGAAAAGGAACGATCGAGCACGCAAAGGGTCGAAACGAAGTCAGTCAAGCAGTCATGAACCGCCGTCGGTTGCGACGACGAAGACGAAGACGAAGACGAAGACGAAGACGAAGACGAAGACGAAGACGAAGGCGAAGGCGAAGACGAAGGCGAAGGAGGAGCTGAGTCTTCTCTGAAAGCGCGACACAGGATAATAGGATAACGCAATAAAGGTGTATGTTGAGGCAAAGGCGTTGGTAGCCGGTTCTATCCTACGATGCATTCGTAGCAGCCGACTCCGTCGTCAGACGGCGCTTTAACGCGATTAATTTGCGCAGCTACGGCAAACCGGCCTTTGTTTCCGCCTTCGGCACGATAACTTTGCTCCCGATTCCTTTTCTCTTCCTTCACAGACGCTTTTTTCCAACGGCACTTCGCGATCCGTCTCGACTCTCACCCCTTCACCTACCTACCCCTCCCTCTCAACCTCCGCCTGGCTGCTCTCTCTCTCCACCACCCCTCCGCGACCTTCTTTACAACCCCTTCCATTTTCCGGCTCGTCGCTTCGATTCTGCTTCGTTAGCGGAAGACCCTTCATAGAGGATCGGACGTACTTTAAAAATATTAAAGTGTACGCTCGCTACTTGAACGGCGTGCCTGTCCTTTGTTACGTGTCGGTAAGCAGCTCTCCGAGCCACCCCCGCCGCCGTTCATCCCCTTTCCCGACTGCCAACGGCATCATTCCGATGAATCTACCCCCGGAATCGTTCGTACGGGGCTGCTCATCAGAGTTCCAGCAAACCGAGGAATATTGGCAGCGCAAGGTAATACAGTGTACCGGATAAATGATAGGACCTTTGATGTGTAGTACTCTTACAATAGTTCGATATACGGGTCTGTAGGGGAATATTTTTCCACGAAATTAAGTAACCCCACCAATTGCTCTGGATACGTTGAGAACGTAATGAACAACAAACAGTTGTCTCTCACAACAGTTCGCGAAGCTTCCTCGCGCATACACTTGCATTAACCCCTTGCACTGTAATACCGAGTCGGACTCGTGACGAAGATTTCGAAGAGAGTATACTAAATATTCATGCTATTAATTTCCTTGAAACTTTAAATTGAAACAAAATTATATTTTTTTGTTGTTGAACCATTGGAGTCTGCATAGGTATAAATTACGTACAAACTTCCTTGTTTCTAAGGAATTAGAAACGACGAATAAGTTCTAATCACTGCAACCGTAAAATAAATCATAGTGCAAGTGGTTAATCGCTTGATATTTGTTTGTGAATACATACTCAAGAAAATGATGACGTCAATGTTATATCAACATTTTCGGTCTCCCTTAACACTGCAAAATAAAAAATAGGGTGACCCGTATAAAATCCACGTTGACGTGACCTTCGTCCGTACATTCAAGGTCAAACAGTTATGACCGCTCAATAGAATCTTTAATACTTTTGCGAAAAACATTTCTGTTCCAAAATGCAGTCTTTCCGCAATAATCGACCGTTCCGAGACTTTTGGAGGACCCTGTGTAATAAAACAAGCAGGGGTGCAAGCGTTACAATAGAATATTCTAAGCAAAGATAAACATTTTAAGATTCCCATACACGAAAGAATATTACAAAATCCAGGCAATGTCCCCCAAGTCATGTTTCGATAAGCGACTCGTCTGGCCTCCCTCTTCGAATTCGTATATCCCCTCCAGTCAGCCCTTCTTTCGTCAAGGAATCTTCCCCTGGAATTGTTCTTCTGGGGTAGGTATCCGTCTCGCGAGTCGGTGGAAAATTCTGGTATTGTCCCCGGTTGATTATCATGGACAATCGAGCAGCAGGCCGGCCGATTAGCTTCTTCGGGCCTCCGTGGGATTTAGGGGAACCATTTTAACCCCTCTTTCTCTCTCTCTCTCTCTCTCTCTCTCTCTCTCTCTCTCTCTCTCTCTCTATCGTTTATCATTCATGGAAGGCTCTTCGATCCGTGTACATGTTCGAGCGTGCCGAAGGACGGGAGTCAAAATTGCTGTCTAATTCTCGAGTCAGTTTGCCAACCGATGGTTAAGCATTCATGGCAGAATTTTGACGAGGCGTTTTGGCCATCAGGTTGTCAAGCGTGTGGGCTGGCTTTTTCGCGGCGGAATCGGTGATCGACGTTGCTTTCGAAATTGAATTTTAATATTCCATGAGCTACCCGGTGCGTCGGATGGCTCGGGTAAGGAGGAAGATGTTTATCAGGGAGCCGGTGGCCCATCATTGGTTTCCGAACATTCCCAACGGCGCCGTAACAACTTTAGCTAACTGGTTACTGTCCCGCTCGAAAATAAACACGTGCCGGTGGAACTAACGATCCGGGAGCATCGGGCGAGATCGTTTCGACCGTGTAGCGTGTGTCTGATCTCTGATCTTCCGGAAGGTGTGCACGGGGCGGCCGAATAAATATTACCGCATCATTTTCTATCAAAATCATGCATTATTACAGTGTTGTTCAGAAACGTTGCGCGATAGAGCAATTCTGCTTTCGGATTTGGTTTTTAGAACAGCAAACTCTATGAGAATCAGATATTTCAGAACACGAAAAAATTTTTATTTCGTTGGACTGTGTTTTCGAGGTTTTACTATACTAAAGCTTGATATTGTGTGTATATGCTAATTACATTAAGCACGTTACGCAAAAGGATTTTCGGGACAACCTGATTTTTGCAAATCCGACGGTGATTTTCGATCGGGGAATATTTTCGTTCTTTTTTAATGGGTGCATAGTTATAGGATAGATTTTTTCGAGAAATGAAATTACTCGAAGTGAGTGCAGCCTATGCCAATCAGCTTACGCGATTTCATCTCCCTCTATGCGCCGCGTTTCATTTAAATATGGCGCGGCCACGTCGGACGCAATTCCACGCAATCCAATTGACCGAACTCTGAAAAGCTCTATGCGAGAGAACACGTAATTTATTTTTTATCCTTTTATCTCGCCGGGTAATTAGCAATAAAAGAAATTTAACGCACTCGACGTCGCTCGGAGATATAATAATATTATTTCTATAATCTATAGTCGGGGGGCCCCACCGTAGCTTTATATCCATTAATGTTTCTGCCGGCAGATCAAATAAAATTAGGCCTCCTCCTGGTGGCGATCTGACAATGACTTCATTTCGAGTTAATCAAAATGCTTGTTAGAGCGGAAATAATATTAGCCGAGCTGAGAGTCGCGAGAATTTTCAAATGCAATGCAATTTTCTTTAGATTTCACAATTTCATATACGAGGCGCGGCGAAAACCTTTCAAACTGACAATTTGATGAAAGTCGTAGCAATATAATATGTGTATATTGAACAGTACACATGATGAACATTCGCAACAACGTAATGCGACACAATTAATGTAGATACATCAAATATTTCGGCAAAACGAACATGAGGTTGTTCAAAAAATTCGTTCCATTTTCTATTGATGGGTGCAATGCTGACCGGTAATCGAGGGAGAGCACCCTGAAGTACCCTGAAATTTCGGCGACCACTAAAATAAATATTTTTTAATCTCCATGAATTTTTGTCCACGCATCATATAAAAATGAGCAACTTGAAACAAGCTTTGATATTTTATTATTTGTCCCTTCATTGTTCGTAACTATAGACTGTGGAACTTTGTACAACGTAAAAATGTTCTGCATCTATTGGATGAGACAGGAGTTAATATTAATAAACTGCAAACATTTTGCTGTTTTGCATGTCCTGCTTCCAAGTTTTGTGATAAATGCGTAGAGTTTACAGTTTACTCACGACTAATAATCGAATAATTTCGCAAAAACGTAAATAACGAATCGAACGGGCAAGACGAGCCGGAGCAGCGAAGTCCATGAAAAAATGATTTCCACTCGGTTCTTGAACATCCATCAAGGTGTTCGCGCTGGCGGAGCAGGCTGGCGCACACGGATGCAAAAACTTTCGCAAGTGTTCCGTCAAATTAAGCCACGGTGCTGGCGCAAATTGATAGATGTTCGCCGATCGTTGCCTCTACATTCATAAACAAGACATTATCCCGACGAATATCCTGGTAATGCGTTCCATCTATTCGCAACATCCACGAGCCGAGAAGGAATCATCCCCCGGAGAGGATGGAACGATGAAGTTGGATAATGCGAAAATAACAAGTCGGGGGATGAATCATGCCCGATCTGACTGCCGCCGGCGGGCACGTCAGGGGTGGCTATTCAAGGATACGGCTCCTCCGACCCGATCCTCGCCGAATGGACGATGGATATTTCATAAAACCTACGACGAACGATCGACTCTGCTCCCTGCTGCTACAAATCGCTCGACTTCCATTATTTAACACTGGATCTACAAGAATTTATTCAAATCTTTAGAAATTTTTATCATAATTTACAGCGGCGAACAAAAGTATTCGCACATGCTTTAAAATTAGCCTAATCGACTTGCACTTCTTGAGACGTTACAAGGATTAGTTTACTAGATAATATATAAAAAAAGTTATTCAAGAATCGCTATTCGATGACATAGCGAAGAAAAAGATTGGAAAAATTAATATTTTTATCTGAGCCTCTGATGGAAATTTTAAACATGCCTTCGTGGATCCAAGTAAGTTTTGTAAACAAAAGAAAAGAAAATGAAAAATATTCAAATTTGTATAATAAAGTTC
This sequence comes from Lasioglossum lativentre, assembly GCA_916610255.1. Classification (NCBI taxonomy): domain Eukaryota; kingdom Metazoa; phylum Arthropoda; class Insecta; order Hymenoptera; family Halictidae; genus Lasioglossum; species Lasioglossum lativentre. The sequence continues at coordinate 15,417,045 of OU744362.1, forward strand.
ATACAGCTACTTTAATTTCATTGTTTTACAAGAAAAAATTGCAAAAGATTGCTACGAATCGAACACACTCGAGGTGGCCTAACCTCTAACTATGGACCAGCAGACGAGCTTCACGCGTAATTGATCACGCGTTGCAAAAAGCTTGCCGAACGACTGATCTCACCGCAACGACGCATCTCTCGGCAAGAAGTCTCACAGTCGAATGGCTGGTCTCGCGTAAGCTGGCCAAGCAATCGACATATCGAGGATCGGAAGAGACGGTTTTCGAGCGAGTGGCTGAGCCGTTATTCCGTGCACGTTTACTGCATCATTAACGAATTATACGAGGCAACGATAAAAGTGAAATAAAGTTCGCCGCGTAAAGAGATTTACGAGCTACGTACACGAAGCGTCGGACGCGTGTAAACGGAGAGAACGCGTGTTGCCGGCCCAAGGAAAACACAAAAAGGAACCCGGCGGGGAATAACTTGACCGGCTTTCTTGTACTTCGACACCGATAGGTTTACGTCCTTGTTGACTGCGCGCCGTTTTCCAAGCCACTTCCGGTATGGAGACGACGACGGCGCTCTGCTGTCCTCCCACGCGACGTAAACGTTTCACGGGTATGTATTCCACCTTTATTGCGCCATTTTAAAAGCCGAGGGTTTCTTTCCATTCCCTGACATCAACGATTATTGTCAGTGAAATGGACGACGAGTCGTCCATTTTAACACGACCTTGAACGCTGACGCGGTACGTCCTTTGATGGCTGATGCTGAACTAGCGTCGGATCTTCAGGGTTTGTTCATTACCCGAAATGCTGAGAGCAATTAGCTTGAACTGTCGTGTATCTTGAAAGAGGATATCGGTATGGCTGAAATAAATGTTGGTAGAGAACATGTTAATCAGGGTTAATGTGTTACTCAGGGTAAAAATTCGCACATTCGCTATTTTTACGCACTGTAAAGATCTCTTTCTTGCGAGATGTGTTTCTTCAAGATGTGACGCTATATAGGAAATATAATTTATTGTTTGAAAGTGTACATTAAAAGTGGGTGAAATATTACAGCTGCAACTATTTCTGAGGAGCGTATGATTGTTAATGGTATTTATTGTGATTGATTGTCTAATCTAGATACTGGTTCAAATTCAATTGAAACATCAGTTATTGGGAATCAGCCGATCATCCGCTTCACGATTAAGTGTCGAGAATCTATGACAAAAAAAAGGTCGCGTCCAGGATCGCTTTCAACTAATTGTGGCAATTAAAAATGCAAATTCTCCGAAAATTCTTACGATAATTCCGTAACAATCGTGGAACAAGTATCGTCTGAGACGGTTCTATGCGGGCGCATGAAAGCGTAACGACATCTTCGTTTACATAAAAAGAGGGGCGAATCCTTCTCGCTGAACGGCGTGCACGGCGTGTATAATGGATGCACGGGAAATTGTCTCTAAGCGGGTAAAGGTAAAAACTGCAGCGGTCTTTTGTGAGCCGAGGTCGACGTTTTCCACGGTGAAATTGAAACGATTAAAAGAGGAGGAACGAGCAAAGTATACAAGACAGTCCTTTCACCCGGAGGAGCTTTCAAACGAAAAGTAAGTCAAACGGGGCACTCCGTCCGAAAAGCTTTTTCTTCCACACATCTCATTTTCTTTCCGCCTCCATTTAGAAACTTTTGCACGCGTCGCGGAATTTGTATATTGCCGACTAACAATAGGCCGGCCTCGTTAAAAGTGCCTTCTTCTAAACTCGATGGCAACATGAAAATATTTATAAATACCCTAAATGGTTAAAATGACGGTTTACAAATTTAAGAGCAGGTAGTTACTATTCTTCGCATGAAAAAGAAATGTTCACAGTTCAAAAATTGTAAAGCATTTTTAGGTTGAAGTGGAAAGTGTACAGGATGATTAAAAATAAAAATGTTAAGGATAGATGTAATTTGTCAGATAGGGAAGGGGTTTAAAGAATTTACAGTTTCGAAGCAATAGAAAATGTTTCATTTCGGTTAAAGTATGTACAGAGCGATTCAAAGAAGGAGAACTTCAAAGGTAAATAATGTTTACCAAATAAGAAGACCTAATCAATGTGGATTCGTAATTAAACTGCGATCTTTAAGTAAACTTCAAATGTTACTACTTATTTTATAAGAATTAGAACAAGGGAAAATGTAATTCCCCAACTTAGAAGCTTTCTTACGCCAGAACAAAAATAAAAATGCAAATTTTCAGACACTATAAACGCATAAAAGTTCTATTCGCTTCGGGACTGAACATTCGGTTTAATCAGCCTGTATAAGAGATCGTTACATTTTTAATGAGCAGACTCCGGTTCCGTCTTCAATTAGCCGGTAGCCGGTCGCGTCGCAAGAATAATTCGTTAAGGCAAACCGTCGCGTTCCATGAATCGGGAACAACCGTCCGCCGAAAAGTTCGGCCCGAAAACGACGAGGAACTGCAGGAAACTGTTCTTTCCCCGTTAAAACGAAGTTCAAAGGCTTTAACGCCGCGGCCCGAGCGCGGAACGAGAACTTCTTCTTTCCGGTTACTTCTCGTTTTGTCTTCGGTATACTCTTCCTTTGGCCCGGTTCCTGTCCGCAGAAAACTTCGCGTTTGCGCGGATTCGTCGTTTGAGTTCTCTTGAGTTTCTCTGTATGCGGCCAAGGTTCAACGTTTCGCGTGTTTTTTTCGCTGCTTTTTTCAACAATTAAATGAAAAGTCGACGCCCGACCATGCCGCTACACCGGCTGATAAGAAGCGCGTTAAACCTTAATGGGTTGTGAAATTACGATGGCGGCGAACAGCGCGGTCAATTTCGAGAAAATTTGCTATCGCTGATGGCTGCGGAGCCTATCAATTTTTATGCTTAAGAGATACTCTAATGCGGAGATAGGTGATAACTGGAACTTATAAAGGAACGAGTGACTGTTCTTGCGGAAGATGCAGAGGATTAGATTGCTGATAGTTCATTTTTTAGTAGTCTTTGGTATATTTCGTTTGTAAAAAAAAACACAGTGCGCTGTTATACATTATATTTAGTATTGTTATTAGAAAACATGGCACAAAAAATGTGACATCATTTGGAACCAAAGGGGTTAAATTGCATCAACTCACTTTTAACATAAATGCATAAAATCCACAGTCTACTTACAGTGACTCTCATTAATATTCCGACGCTCTTTAAAAACCGATAACTTTTTTGATATTGCACCATACGATTTGAACTTTTTTGAGAAGTTAGAGCAATTAATTTACTGCATGATGTGAAAAGAAATTTTTTCAAAAATTGCAATTGGTCGGAATTGTAGAGAAAATACTAAAAGTTGCATTTTACAACTTTTTTATGTAGGTCTATATTGAAAATTTTTTAAATATGTTTTGTAGATCTGTGTCAATTATATGCATTGTAAAAGTTTCATCGAAATCGGTTGATATGGGAAAAAACGACAGGTATTGAAAGATATATGAATCCTTAGATTTAATGCAGTTAGAGGCCGAAAATGGTGAAAAATTGCAATTTTTACCATCTTTAAACGTTTGTAGCTCATTGCAACGTTGACCGATTTTAATGAAATTTTGAAAATATGTTTAATTGATACAGATCTAGGAAACGTGTTTTCTACATTTTCAATATGCGCCCACATAAAAAAATTGTAAAACATAACTTTTAGTATTTTCTCTGTAATTCCGACCAATTGCAATTTTTTCAAAAATTCTTTTCACGTTACGTAACAAAATCGATTGTTCTAACTTCACAAACAAATCCAAGTTGTATGGTCGAATATTAAAAAAGTTATCGTCTTTTTAAGAGTGTCCGAATATTAGTGGGAGTCACTGTATAGGTATGTACTATTAGTAATAAAGCATATCTTCAATCTTACGTTTCGATCTCTCCTGAGAAAACTCTTCCACTCTACAGATTAGAAGAATTGAGTTTCTAATACTGAAATATGCAAGACATATTTCCATCATACCTTGACAACAGACTGTGGATTTTTATAAAAAAATTTGTGCATCTAGTGCAAGGTACTGGAATCAAACAAAAATTGTGTTTCCTCCATTAATGATTTTAATATCGATTTAGCAAATAAACTTTCTTCAACGACCAAATTGAGCGATCAGTACCACAAGTTACGTAGAAAATGATATTTCAGACAGACCATTCGGCAGGCGACCTCGAAACGGAACACGGTAAAAATTTTCTCCGGTAAGAACGATCGCATGCGCTATCGATTCGAGCGTCGAATGGTTTCGTGCTCTTATTGTCAGTCACGCGACTGTATGGGATTTCCGGGATCGCAATCTCATCTTATTTCTGCGGAGAAAGAATGGCGGGGACCGGTGGCAGATGGAAGCTAAGTCGGATCGTCGTCGTCGTCGTCGACGTCGACGTCGACGTCGGCCCGCAGCCGTTCGCTCGAGGAGCCAATAAAAGCGAAGGCTCGTCGTGCAACGCGCGTAATTCAGAATAATTGAAATACACGCGATGCGCTGATCCCGAGCCGGGTTCAGGTTGCGGAGCGGATTCGAGCGGATCGCGCCGAAGCCAATCCGCTCCGCGCAACCTCGTTCGGCTGCTCATTTCCGCTTTATTGGCGCACAATAAGACAGGCCTATCCCCGCTGATCGAGTAATGGATTATGATTCCTCCCGCCGACTGCCTAATCGCGGCCGGCGAATGCTATTTCGAATCGCGAGCACCGATAATTCGTCATTCCTTCTATAAAGAGAACGCGATTCAACCAGCTCAAACTAACAAGTTGATATTTTTAAATTCTCTTAATCTGTCCATTGGATCAAATTGCACTTACTCATTTCCGTCATAAATGCATAAAATCCGCACTGTAGTTATTAATATCCGCAATACTTATTTTCAAATAAGAATCTCCATACTCAGAAAAGAAAATGAAATTCATTGTTCTCAGTTAATTTATAACTATCGTCCATATCTCGATCAGACATATACAATCGTTTTTTAATCATTTTCAGCTGCATCTTCTAGCCGGATGCATAAGAATTCGCAGCGCGATAGAGAGAGAGAGAGAGAGAGTCAAACTGAACGATAAATCCACTCGTTTCGAGAACTTTTTCGCGGATCTAATAACGCCGGCGCCGTTAAAGAAAGTCGACAAAAAGACGCGTGGACAAAGGAGGTCGCGTTAAAATAATAAATCGCCGCGACTCCCCCGCCATTTCTTACAAGTGTCATGCCGATGTGAAAGTTTTCTGAATTTCGACGGTAGAAATTTATGCGGCTCATCTCGGTCTGCGGGTTCCCTTAATAACTGTCGGCCCTATACACGATAATTTTCAGTTACCGGACAAAGTTTAACGCGGTAGCACGGGTAATTTTCCTTTTCTTTCGCGTTCGCCTAAACGGCACGCGGCGCGCCGCGTCGTTACAGCTTGGAAGATTGTGTCCGTTCCTCTGTCTCGTGCCGCAGGAAAAAGTCTCCGGACTATCGAGGCGCTAATCAGGAAGCAAAGGGGAGGATAGTAGGAGACGGTTTCTCGCTTAGATACGCCCCTGAAATCCCAGCGGGGCGTAAAGTAAGCCAGAGCCGCACGCAGCTTCCCGAGATCTTACCTAGAATCGTTTCTACCACGCCGAGCCCGGTGGTTATTAATTGTAATTAAATTCCGAGTGCCTGGTTCGGGGTTAATTCGCCCCGGCTTCTTCGTCCCCGTCGTGGTCGATTAAAAAAATATTCGGGCACGTCGTCTCGGGCTCGAAAACTTTCTAATGGAACTTTCGTTTGCTCGGATGTCTGAGAGACAGGAATTCTTTTCGAGCGCGAAGTTTATTCTATTTTTATTCAATCGCCATCCAAAATTCAATCGTTGAAAGTTCTCTGTCGCTCGGATCGAGTACAGTCAATTTAATCTTTAACGTAATTTCCTTTAAAATTCGTTGGAGCGATTTTTTACACAATCATGCTTAATTCTTCCTAATAAATATTTGGGAAATTCTTGTCGCCCAATTGTTTTAATCCTTGAACTGTTTCTCTGAGGTACCACTAACAATTCCCACATTGTAATTCAAAACAATTCTTATGAACATATACAGGGTCCCAAAATTCCTGCAACTCTTCAACTTTCCTTTTCCAAAATGTCCGCTGCGGCTTCGATTAGGAGTTATTAACGAAAAACACGGACAAATCAGAGCGCGACCTAGACGCGTATTGGCAAAGATGGTCCGGCAGCGCCAGCAGTCGTCTGGGTCAGTATGTTCTCGATACGAGGACTTTTCTTATCGCAGATACGCGCAAACCGTGACGCAGTATACATCGTGACGTAGTAGCTATAAAAACAGCGGTATTAATCGTACAGTAATTTTCAATATACCGCGATGGGTCGTTCTGTTTTCCACTCGGCTTTCGTCCTACTTGGGATGCGCGGTCAGATACGCGAGCTCCGTCCGCGTTGTTTACGTACGTCGCGGTCGTCGCGTAGTGACGTTCCAATCTTCCTGACACAGGTATACAGGGTACAGTCTTCTTTCAATACACATGTATAACACGATGGGTTTACCAACACGCGTCTAGGACGTCTAGTGTTTTACGTTGATTACTCCTAAACGAAACCTCGGCGGACATTTTAGAAAGGAAAATGTCGCTTCGAATGACCTCAGGAACCGTTCATTTCAGGGAATTGATGGAATTTTGGAACACAGACTATGCAAAAGAAAAAGCTCCGGTTTCTGTGTCTTATGTAAAAATATTTCTACGAGGATGTGTTAACAACCTTCGAGGAATGTTCGGCAGAACGGTGAACGGTTTTTCGCTGGTTGCCGGTTTCGGGCGGGGCAATCTCATTGTAATCACGATACGCAGGCAGGCTAAACCCATCCAAAACAAGCGGCAATCAGGATTGCGGTTAATAACTGGACGCCGGGCCGCAGAGCTGTGCGCGCGATGGCGATAGACGAAATACCGAAGCAGCGTGGTCGCGACGTAAAACCGCGAACCCGGTAAAATCGCAACCCGTTGCAACGCCCGAAATATTGCTCGGTCTTCCCGCGCTGACGTGAAAATAAGTTTCGACGAATTAATCGGGAGCAGACCGGCCAGACCGCGACGCGTGGTACTCGCGTTTTAACGCACGCTGCGGTCGCGGGTCGCGGCGTATAATAACGCCGCACATGAATCCTCGTGGATCGACGTCGCTCACTGTTCACCACGCTTCCTCCCGACACTTAAGAAACTTCACGCTAACTGTTGCGAACTACTGCGAACCGACAATATCAAATATTTAACGCATTTGCGGCAGGTCTTTCCGAGTCTGGCATTAGTGTCGAATTCGCTTTACGATATGTTGAAAAAAAATACTGTAACTTTTTAACCGATTAACGTGGCTAACTCCCAAAGCATCTATTGCAATCTGCATAAAGAGACATTGAACCATTTTTAACATTTTATCCATTTATTTTAAGACAGAAGTATAAAGCAGTGGTTCTTAAGCTTTTTGAAGTCAAGGAACACTTCTGATTATATGAAAAATTTGCGGAACACCAAAATTAATGGAAACAAAAAACAAACAAGAATATCCCGCGTAGAAATAAATATATCTTAGAAAGTACATTATTAAAAAAATTCGGCTATCATAATTTCGCGCAACACTTGCAAAAAGCTCGCGGAACATTGGTTAAAAATCAGTGGTATAAAGAGTTTAAAAACTCATATACAGTTACACCAAACAACCTAACTTTTTCGAATAAGCAGAAGCATTGGTTTACCAAATGATACATACAAAAAAGATTTTGAAAAAATTGCAATTTGAAAGGAATTTTATATATTAATTTTAATTAATGCGGAATAAATTAATTTTAATAAAAATTCTTATAATAAAATTTTGTTAAGTGTAATTTTAAATAGTAATTATTTTTTAAAATTAATTGAAAGGAATGAAAAATTCTTTGAATGTTTTTATCGTATTGCATGCGATCTACATATTTATGCGACAAATGCGTAGAATCCGCAGTCTAATTATCGAACTCCACCGCCAAAGCTCGAACAAAAGAGAAACTTCATTAATCGAATTCGCTTCTACGCTGTCGGTCCTCCGCGCGATAATAATTGCAAGTCGCTCGGTCCAAAAACCAAACAAATTGTCCCAATAAGGGAACTCGCGAAGAGTTCTCGAACGAGATAACAATTCCCGGGACGCGGCGATATAATTATTACGAAAACGTTCGAGCGGATCCCCCCGTCTGGTTCAATCGGGCGTTATCATTAAAACAATCAACAACCCTGTTCCGCATTCAATTTCCCCGGACGCGGCTGGCTAACAAGAAAGCACGAGCTGCCGTTCGCGGGGTTCGCAGTTTCCTCGCAGGCAAAACCCATGGGCGGGCGGTGGGACAATCTCGAATTTTCATAAAGCGGCCGTGTGTCTGGCGCGTTGCTCCCTGCTCCGGGCTATGAAACCGCAAACCGAAGTCCACGGACGGGGCTTTTTAGGGTGGGAAACGCGCGAGTGCGGAGAGAACGGTCATCGTTTGCGAGAGAGCAAGGCTTACACGTCCGCTCCCGTGAACTTACGGGCCAAGTTTTAATTTCAACTTTTATTTATACGAATCCCTGCATTATCGTAAGCCCGGCCGGAACCGGGCGGCCATCCTTGCGTCCTCTGCCAGATGAATTATCTACCCCACACCTCCACAGTTTTTCTAGCCAGCTGCTGGTCCGCGTTAGCCACCCCCCAACGAAATTCTCCCGAGGTCTCGCGGGAGAGAGAATAATTATTGGACTGTCGATATTCGAGACGCCAAGGAGACTTTGGCCTGTTTTATTGATCGCAGAAGTTGAGGCTCGTCGAATCCACCGTATCGGTAAACAGTTTATCAACGTTGGTCTGTCGAGGATAATGCGGTTCCTTGGGTTTGTGCTCGGGGTGCTTTGCTATCGTTTAGTCTTGTCGTGGGTAACTGGGCGCTTGATATGGATCGTGCATCTTCTCATTTAACGCTAAACCTACCACGGTCGAATGACCGGTTTTCCGTTTCATAGTTATTGCAATTATAAAAACGCTTTCATAGGAAATGACTGAATTGACTTTTTCATTTAAGCACATATTATAATGAAAACCGTACAAAGTTCAAGTAAATTCGATCTTCTCACTGCTACAAGGTGTTTCACTTTTATATGTTTTGTGCTTGGTAGGTTTAGTGTTAACCTTCGTACGCTCCTCAGAAATAGTTGCGAGGATGAAATTATTTTTCAGACATACATACTACGTATACTGGGAATATACTTTTTGAAGTTTCAGAAGCATTTCTCGAGAACCGAGAACTAAGCGACTACAAAAGTTCCCCGCGAAGAGCCGGTGGATCCGAGATAGTCCATTCGGAGGGGCCATGTATCGGTCGCGGTTCGATCATTAGCATGGTAAGTAAGTTCGGTGGCGGTATATTACACGGTGCTGGCGTGCTATGACAAAGACGACAAAGGTCCGGGGTAGCTCGAAGCCGCGATAGAATTCCATTATCCCTGTGGAGGACGTGTCCGGGGCGTTGCGTTGGTGAAAAACAGAAGCCGATAAGAAGCTGCCCGCGCGAGCGCGACAAGTGCATCAGATGCCGTACAGGAAAATCAGATTGGAGATTCGCTTAGTGCCCGGTGTTCAAAATCATTGAACATAATTAACAGACGACGACCCGGGGAGAGGAACGATGCGATGGTGCCCTGAGTGGTACCGGATCCTACGCTCTCACGGCCCGCTCCGTTGCTCTGTCTGCTACTCTGAATAGGGTGGCAGAAAGGTTAATGCAGTTAGCTGGCCTCTCCCTTTACCCCTTGGTCCCTCCTCGCCTCTCCTCACCTCCTCTCGACCCCCTGTTTGCCCCCTCCTTTCGCTTCCTCATCCACGAACGGTCCCTTTCGGTGGCCCTTGGTTTCGCACGAGAGGACGTTAGCGCTCTTGCCGACGAGACAGGCGCTAGGGCCGAGCGTTTTAGTAAAATGGCCTGAAAATGCAATTATCGGCTATAGGTGCGCGCTAATGAATTGCCGACGTTATCCGTATAGACGCCTGCTGAGGGCCGCCTGAACACCAGGGTCATCCACCTCGAAGAATCGCGGTCCTCGATCCGACGATTTTTCTGCACCCTCGCAGATCGATAATCAGATTTTCGCATTGGAAAGTCGTTGGAGAACGCCGGCAATTAGCACACCTAAGGGAGCATAGCCTCCCGAAAAACTTCTAACAAATTACAGTCGAGAAGGTAGGAATATGAGACACCGACGTTTTGACCAATACACAATATCGACACTTTTAGCCCTTCCACTATATAGAGTTGATGTACGAATGCTGTAAGTATGTATGTGCGTGTGTTAACAGCCAACCCTGTATATGGCTAGATTTATAAAAATGGAAAATCAGGAATGACAGAAGAGTCGTAAAATTGCGATCGCCAAATGGATTACAAAAAGAAGGCAGATGCGGTTATGCGTGTAATACCCAATTTAATTAATAAACCCATTTTATGTTACGGCTTTTCCTTATAAATATAACAATGAATCAGACTCCTAATGAAGGTTTCGAACAGACACTACTAAATATATACGTTATTAATTCCCTCGAAACCAAAATAAAATTCTATTTTGTTGTTGTCGATATATAGCCATTGTAGGATATACAGGGTGGTCCACGGAACTTGCACATCTAACAGTTAACGAGATATTATCGAAATGATTTTCAATACGTACCTACTACCTGGAAGCTGGCAGGTGCTTTTTTTGCAAGTTCATCGCACGAGAATAGTTGGACTGGGAAAAGAGTCTGGGGGGAACGGATTCATTTCCGGCTCCCTCCGAAATTGTACGAGCTTAATAAGCAAAAGTATGAGATCGGCGATGGTACCGGGAGCGACGTGCAAGTGGCCAGAATGCTGTAGTTTCGGGGAATTAATTTACGAATTAATAAGGGACTCTGGGGAACCTGAGGCATTTACTTTGATAATTTGGGTAGCATCTGGCTCCAACAACTCCGAGGATTCTGGACATCTTACTTCGGAGGCACCGATACTTTCGGATTAAGAATAGAGAGACCCTTCCGACGTTTTCCCTTCGTCGGTAATCGGACTGTCTGAATTATTTAATTGCCGTAAAACGTTCGCAATTAGCTTTTCTTGCCCGGCAAAGTGACGCGGTTCCGGCGAGGCAGTCAGACGGAATCAGTGATTCCGAAGGTCGTCGAAAAGCGTTCGAAAGTACCATTCGGCTGTGTCAGTCAATGCCCACTGTGACTCTCAAATCACGTTGTAAAATATGCAAACACGTGAATACATACTTCAATCGTTGAATCGAACATTTTTCAAAATTCTATCAAACTATGAATTATTGTATAAACTAGTTTATCATGACCCATTTGTTGTGAAAAACGGACTATTAAAATTAATGAGAGTAAATTTTGTATATTAAATTTAATTTTAAATATCTGTGGTTGTAAGGAAGAACGCCGCATGTCACATACTTTCACATACTCATATACTTAGTTTCACTTTTTTTTTATCACTAATTCTTTGTATAGGACATCAGTTAAATTGCGTTATTTTTTAGCCTTTCGACTTTGTTTTCATGACTTTTTTCTCTGTTAAACACGTAAATTCTATACTCTGAAGCTCGATTAATGCATAAACTCAAATTTTTTGTGACATACGACGTTTTTCCTTACAACCACAGATATTACCGTTAACAGTGTAGTTGTTATTTCCACCTATAAAATTTTGTCTCACTTTCCAGACGTCAAATAGAAACGATCCCGAACCTGTTTAACAGTGCCAGGAACTTTCTGATCTTTAATAGTCTAGCACGAAGAACAGAAGGAGAATCAGATCAAGGAACGTTCGAAGCTCGGTGAGGTTGGTCCAGGCCCGGTGGTTTCCGTCGGAACAGATCTCTGTCGAGCTTGGAGCAAGTTCGTTGAATACGGAGCCGGGCCTGTCGGCTGCTTCCGTCCGTGTAAATGGTGAGCTCTGTTTACGTTTCGACATTTAATAATCATCCATCATGGAACGCCTTAACGAACTAACGGGAGAACAAAAGCACGGGTATCCGACCTCGTTTCCCTAGATTTGTTGCTTGGATTTACCCCTCACCCGTCTCTTTCTCTCTCTCTCTCTCTCTCTCTCTCTCTCTCTCTCTCTCTCTCTCTCTCTCTCTCTCTCTCTCTCTCCTTCTGTCTAGGTAGTTCTCGTGGAATCACTGCACGAAGTCTTGGTGAATGGCTCAGGATGAAAAGCTACCAGCGAAATCTGAATGTCGAAGGGTCTACCATTAAAACATCGGACGAGGGCTCTCTCGCGTGGCCTAGAATTTTATGTGTTACTTAATGATGAAAAGTCGCCAGGGATGCCTTGCGTCGGATTAGGCGCCGGCCGAGACTCACTTGACATAATTGCGAAACGATATTCCCGCTTGAGGATCGCTCCAGCTGCGAACTGTGGTCTGACTCTATCTCGTGACCCAAGATTTTGAAATTGCCACTTCTTTCTCCGGTAAGAATTTTCATTACTAATCTAGTTTTGTATGTTCTATTAGCCATTGGAGTTTGTTGCTTTACGTTTGTTTCTGTAGAAGAAACAATTATTTTCTAGACTGGATGATTTAAAATTGATATGGTTGTTCCACAAGAATATTCAATTTACTAAATTAAATTTGATTTAAAGAAAGACGTTCTCTTCAACAATTCTCTGCCATGCTTCAACGTATTTATTAGTTAAAAATATTTATTCGTGTTTCATAATAGAAACCCAAATTATAAAGATCGGTTAGACTTATTAAGAGAAACGTGTTTAAATACGTTGAATATAAATGAGCAGCTCGCGAATATACTGGAAACGATTGCACTGTTATGCAAATTCTCATTTTCATATACAGTGACTTCTCCACTAATATTCGGACACTCGTAAAAAGACGATAACTTTTTTAATATTCGACCATACAACTTGGATTTTGTTGAGAAGTTAGAACAATCGGTTTTGTTACGTAACGTGAAAAGAATTTTTGAAAAAATTTCTTTTCGCATCATGCAGTAAATTAATTGCTCTAACTTCTCAAAAAATTTCAAATCGTATGGTGCAATATCAGAAAAGTTATCGTTTTTTTAAGAGCATCTGAATATTAATGGGAGTCACTGTATGTCAGGTCGCTTAAATCAAGCAAAAATTTAGTTCGCTCATTCATGGATTCCTTACGGTCAAATTGAAGTAAAAATATAACTGACGTTCAAGAAGAATTCGGAGGTTCGGTGAATAGCACCAATTCGTTGATAGGATGTCTGCGAACGCCATGTATAACGAAAGTTAAATCGAGCATGTTCCATTAATTTGAGCCAGAAACGAAAGAGCATCGGCCGAATGGAGGGCGGAAGACGATTATCGCCCCTGGTCCTTCAACTTTTCGCATTATCGCGTTAAGCCCCAGCTATCGCACCATTTTCGTTGAAATTCCCGGGACTGATCCACGTGTTCGGTAGCTGTGTGTATGACCGAACTGCCATATTATCTCTCGTTTAACCTTATTACCCGGATCGCACGGTGTCGTTGGTCCCCGCGTCGTTTCGTCGTTCCCCCGACTCATAACCTGTTCGAAGGAAGACGGGGTCTTTAATTAAAGCCTGGCACGAAACCGGCCGCGTGAATTCGTCGCTTCGGGTAATAGTTCTTTCGTTTCTGGATCGAGACCCCTGCCAGTTTGATCCTCCTCGTCGAAACGTCCGCAAAGGACACCCAGGCAAAATGCCTGACGACTCCGACGCTCGTAACGGAGGAATTTGCGCGCTAAACACGTCGATCGACGTGACAGATATTCCCGGATTCATTACCCCTAATGGACTGGGGCTTGCGAGAAATGATGACGATTTTTGAAAATTCACTGGCCCGAAAGAAGCAAAAATACAGACTGTGATCGTAGAATTATGTACACTAGACTCTCGTGTAATGCGGTAATAGTGACGTTACGCGTTGGACCAATTCGCGTTACAGGCAGAGTGGCCATATTAAGACTTGTCTCCCCACTCTACCTCCCGCTTCTACGACGCTTCCGCCACGGTCCGGTCACATGACGCGTTTCACGTGACTAATCCGGTACTGGCAGAGAGAGGGAGTAACTTTTTTCCCTCGATTCGAGGCAATTCCCCTGATCTGAAATTTCCTTGCATAACACGAATAATATGAAGATTGTAATGATTATGGTCGTGTCAACTTTTATTCCCTCTGTGTTTGATCGAATAGGACGGTACGTTTTCCAAAATAAATAGCATAGAGCGCGTTGTATGAGCAATCGCGTTAATGTGAAAACAGTAATATCATTGTCGAGTCTATGGTATTCCAGAAATTCAGGATTTTCGTTGGCAAAAAAATTTGATAGACCAGAAAGGCAGTGAAAGGGATTGTATAAAACGCTGGGGGGATACACGATAATATTGTCAAACATAATTTCGGCGATAATGAAGGAAAATGTTGAGAGCACGTGCATGGTGCGTAGTTTTTACGATGAAATTCGGTGGAACGTTTGCAGCCCGGCGCCGATTTTCCGGAAGTCAAATAGCGGTCCTAATGACGCGCGATTCACGCGACGTTAAATCGCTTAACACGGTTTTACATCATAATGCCGGAATAACTGGCGGCGCAGTTGGCCCCGGCGCGGATTAAAATAGCGTGATATTCGCGGAGATCAACAAGCTGTCAGATACAGGTGGCAATACGAGTGGCTCGTTCATTGTTACGGTACACGGTAAAAATATGCCGGCGAAAATATGCGGTGAACGCAACTGCCGCGAAACAATAGCCGGGAACATTGAGCCCCGCGCGCGCGCTCCGTGTAATAAACCCGCTTACAATCCTCGCCACTCTTTCTCCATTTTCTTTTTTTTCTTTTTTTTTTTTTGCCACCGAAACCGGACCGGCGATCATTTTTGTTCGTGTTGGGAACACACTTTTTATCTGCTCGTAAAGGGCCACGCGTCGCGCCGTTGCGCGTTTCGCGTTTCGCAACGGACACGCCGTGTTTTATGAACCAAAAATTTCAATTGTCGCGCGGAACAATAGCGTGTTAAGCCACGCGCTACGAGCACCGGATTATTCCTGATCTGGCACTATTTTACGCGTTGATCTTCCTCTTGCCTGCCCTTCCCGGATAGTTTAAAGAGCTAATGCGCCGCGGATGCGCCGAAAATGATGTCGCATCGAATAGCGTGTTTAACTACTGTGTCTCGCTCGGAAATAGTTGCGTAATGCGCTCCGGGCTGGTGATACGACTCAATAAATTGTACTTTATTCATAATTTTGTATTTGCAACAGATTTACCTATGATCTATGGTTAAGGATTTTTTGATAGACCCTTGAACAGAAAAATGCAATTCGAATCGTGGACCAACAACTCTCTCCCAATAACGTACTTCAATGATTTAGTTTGGAACTAATTTAATACATGTATAATAGTAATTGATGTACAAGATCTAATATACAAAAATATAACTCACAGAAAAAAATCTCAACCAACAATAGAATGTGTAGTTGGCAAAAAAAATAAATGGCCGACAGAAGGAAACCAGATATTTCTGTAAAAATTGTTCCGTCACATTATGCATTTCACCATGCTTTCAAGCATTCCATATAAAATAAACAATAAAAACTCTAATTGTGTTAAATATGGAGTATTTTATATTTATCATGTTTAAGCACCATCCACCAACGATGACATGTATTAAAAATTGATTACTTCTGTCAAATTTACAAAGAAAACAGTTCATATCAATAAGAAAGATACACTACATATACAGATACAGTTTCCATCCAAAGGGTTAAAAATAGCCCAGTATTAAAACCCTTCCACAAAAAATACTTGAACTAAACCAGTCGTAAAATTGTTTTACAAAAAATAGCCAATGATAATCATTTCTCCCGCGGCAAAAGTACCGAGAAATGGTAGTTAAAGATTTTAAATAATTTTGGTTAACATCCTTTTTCGAAGGATACGAAGAATAAACGTAGTTTAAACGTTTGTTTAAAGAATGACTCGTCACTAATTGCATGCGCACTAAAATTGAATTTGCTTCGACGAACAATAGAACGCATCTTTGTTGCATATTGTCCGGTTGTTGATGCACCTAATCTTCTTTCCGCTATGCGCGTACCTCGTTAGGTCCGACTGAAAGAACGCGCAAAATAAAAACACGGTTTCTTCCTTTTTTTTCGAAAAAAAAGGAATGCGTCGCGGCGTTGGGACGCTGTTATCTCGCTGGCAGCGTATCTGCATAAATGCATAATGATTCTATTATTTTATAATTTACTGGGCTCGGGCCGCGGTGCAGCGAGAAACTCAATTTGTAGAATTATATGTAAATTGCGTATGAAGTTATATTTTTCGCGCATTCGCAAGTCAAAGCGCGATTACTTTTAGCTTCGGCCTGCCTTGGAGCATGGTGAAATGCGAATGTTAACTACGAATTATTATATTCACTTGTCTTTGACGTTTCCCATCGGGCTAAGTGCCTCAAAAAGTCGACGAAGGAAAAGGAGAACGAAAATTGACTTCGCCGCTCCTTCATTAACGCAAACGAGGGAAATGGATGGAAATGCGCATTCTTAATGAGTTGTTCGCGAAACTAGCAGTCCCCGAAAGCTGATTAAGCTCGGTTGTCATTTTTCTTACTCGCATAATTCCTAATTCACCACTTGAACCGTAAATATCCTAGGATCGTACGGTAACGATAGTCCCGAAAATGTTTTGTTAACACTTTCGTCAATGGGAGTCTATTAACAAAATTTTCAATACCTTAAAAATCGCCTTTTAACTCCATCTAACCAATTTTTCTAATATTAATTAGGATCTTGAGATATCAAATGATGCAAAATATTAAAATTATTAAATTCAATACCAAGTAGACTTCCTTCGTTTCATATATCCTGTTTCTGTACAAGGTGTCATCTTTTCGTTGTTAGTGTTAGTAAATAAAATTCAATCGTACTCGTGTATTCAATAATCCTAAATAGTATAGCTGTAAATCACACATTTTTAAAAGCTATTAAATAATCTCTGGCGGTGTTAAAAGAAATTCGGGTTTCTTTCTTAAATAATTGTATCAGAACAATAGAATAGATATACAGACAAGTAGAATTCGAACGATCTATGGTCCGGTAAGTAAAATAGTGATGACCTATGGTCAGACAAGTAAAATACTGAATCCCATGATCGTAATAAATGAAGAATAGCGGGGACCCTGGGCTAGACAAAGGAAATAGGGATGGTCTATGACCGTGCAAGTAGAACAGGAACGATTTATAGTCAGACCAACGGAATATGAAGAATCTATGGTCAAGTAAGTGGAATGGGGATGATCTACAATCACATAAGATTTGTGAGCACCATAACATGTCCACTGTAGAGCAGGAAGAATTGTCAAAGATTAAGATGACACATGAAACTGAAATGCTACGAGTTATAAAAAATATACTCGCTGTAATGTGTAAAAAATTTTTTTTCAAATCGCCATTGCTCGGTCCAATTTTAAGTTGGAGATCGAAAATTGGTACGAAACGTGTCAAAGAAGATTTTTAAGTTACTTTCCGAGATAGAACATTGATCTAGGAATTTTCTAAACTGCCGTACAATTTTCTTTAGATACATTTAACTATAAAATTTAAGACCTAATAATCCAAGTGTTTCAATGAAGTTAAAGAAACGTGATATTTGCAGTTCTCGTACAGCAGCGCCACCGTATGAGTTGGGGGTTGACACGCTAGCGTTAAGCAACGTGTCAACCTCGATATTTTCCATATCGAAATCGCGTAGAGATTATTGACCCCGAGCAGCTTGAGAAAATCCATACCGTATCGTCGGACAGGCCACCAAAAACGGAGAAGGTAAAAAGACAATTTCAGCTGCGCCGCGGAACAATCGACGGCGGCAGAAATATCGAGGAGCGCGTCCGAGTGTTGACGCACGGCCATACAAATCTGTGCACCTTGTTCTACATTTCTCACCTGCGTGAACGTCCATTCTTCCCCTGTCGCTATTCAGAAAGAATCGCGGCTATAGAGCAAGAACACACGGCCCATTGAAACGCGTTCCACCATTGTCGGCCAACGTGGATCCCGGGGAAGAGAAAATGCCAGGAGACCCGGTTGTACATTCTGCTGCGGTCAAGTCAGTCATTCATTCATTTGCACCCTCCAGATTTCCAGCCGTTCCCCGTCGCCTGTTTCCCCATCTATCTCCCACAAGCACGCGACTATGCCGCTCATTGTCCTCGCCGTTCCTTCTTCTATCTTAATTTTCGCCCATTACGCCGCCCGAACATTTCAATTTGTTCTTCCCGCAAACGCATCTCCGCGGATCCGCGCACGAAATTCGCAAAGCCGCAACCGCAAAGGACGAGCGCAATCCTAGTCGTTTCCAATCTTGGATCTAATTCATGGATCGAGCCGGATGCAAACTCGATTTACGCCGCGGCGCTGTTTTATTAAAAGTGTACTGTTACCATGTAGCTTGTCTTATCGGTAGAATGCAGATTTTATTTATATATTTATTTATTTATTAATGCCCTAAACCGTGTATGGTTTATATAGCATGCAATAGTATAACACTTTACAATTGACAATTGACAATGAGGTGTATAGAATGCAGATTTTATGCATTTATGACAAAAATGAGTGGCAGTAATGCAAAACTGGGAAGACATAAAGATCCCACAATCAATTTTTCAAGACACAAGCGAAAACAAATAATGTTCTATATTTTAGAAAAGAAAAATAACAATTTTGCAATTGTTAGTCTAGAGAAACGCAATAAAAATTTATTCCAAGCCTTATGCGGGTGTCATTTTATTGGACTGTTCTGTTCTTCGGATGTCTAATAGAGATTTCTAAAAGACTACTTTCTGCCGTTAAATATCACCATTCTTTCGTTTTAACTTTTTGCCGTTAATTCGGAAGACCATTGTCAATTCATCCTCGCCGCAATTATCTCCTCGGATTCGCGCGCGATTCCGAGAGCTGCACGCGCAAAGGACAAGCAACTCGAATTTCCAATCTTGAATCTAATTCGTGGATCGGGCACGACACAAACGGCACGGAACGCCATTCTGACTTTATAGGGAAGCCTCGGCGCGTAAATGAACCGCTGATTCTTCTTTCAAGTCTCGACGCATCCCGCGGATACAGAAAATTTATTCTGACTTCGCCACTGTTCTACACTCTTTGAAAGAAGCACTATTACGTTCCCCGGAGATGGATTGAAACGAGAATTGAAGGCGGAACGACGGATGCCGGCATTGTTTCGCCGCGCAAATTGCGCTAAAAAACCGTTGCCATGGTTTCGTACGAACCAGTTGCAAAAAAGGACCGTGGCGAACGAATGCACGATACGAAGCTACGAAACTTAATGTGAGTAATGGGACGTGGGCGCGCGCGAAAAAACGCGTTATTTTAAATTTGTAGAATACATCTATGTTGTATCCATAACGTTACGTGTTCGGATTACCTGCAAGAATTCTGCCTGGGGACAGATGTAATTGAGGAATAACGCGTCGTTGCAATATTCTGAACCCCTTGAAAAACAAACAGATTTAGTCCTTTTAAAATTTTTTATTTCAATCTCCATGTTTCAATTATGTTGTATTCATTAATATTTTCGTAAATATTAATTATATAATTCTATATTCTTCGCCATTTTGACGGGTCCCGTAAACCTAGTGCTGAAGTGCAATCTTCCTCTGTTAATTTAAACCATGTACAGTTGAAAAAAAGTTCCACGGGAACCCATTGAAATTGGAATTCGATGATTCTCGAAAAATATTGCGATTGCGATTTCGTGGTCCCAAGCAATTCAAAGCGGTTCTGTGATAACGCGCAATCGTTCAGTTTTGATTCAACGACTCAAACGTTTGAAAATTCCATCGCGAAGTCATTAAAATCGCGATTTGGAAATTCCTGTATAAATTTCCATTTTCGGAAAATTTTGCGATCCAGATTTTCAATAGCTTCGTTGTGATTTCGTGGTTTCCGGAAATTCCATGTGATTCTATCATAAAGTGCAATCTTCCTGCTTTAATTTCGAACATTCGAAAATTCCTACGGGAACCTATTAAAAAATTCACTCGCAGATACATCTCCAATAAATTGCATACAAAATATTTTTTGTACCATCGCAATTCGAGGAAATATTTAGATGGCTACCTTTGGATGGACCACCCGGTATAGTCGGGAAGCAATTGGTTTTTACTATTTTTCAGTGGAAATTCCATTTCGATATTCTGTATACTTCAAAGGGTATAAACGATAATATTGGTAAATTCTTCGATCTGGAGCAGTGTGCGGCGAGGAACGCGCCAGGTCCACGTGTTAATCCTACACGACAAAAGCGTTGTTATGAAATTGAAAAGCCACTCGAACCGATCGAAAGAACCGAATCATCGGCGCATTTCGCTGCCATTAATTTGAACGGCCGGGATTCCGTCGCGGTGGTAAATTTACCGAGCCATCAGAGTGCAAAATACATTTCCCAGGCGAGCCGTATATAATTTAGCGTTTCGGTGGCGCAACCTTCCTTTCCCACTTGCACGATTTGCATCCGACCGGCTGCGTTCGTACACCTTTTTCGTATTCTTCGGTTCGTTTTCGAGCTCCGCGAGTGGGACCCGGTGGTCAGGTGGTGGACGCGATTAGTCCACACAATGGAAAGCTTAGTATCGATCCACGAGTATTTTATTCGAATTAATTTAAAGGGACAGTCTCACGCAAACGCTGCAAAAATAATTTTTATGAATTCTTTGCAAGTGCTAATACGTCTTACGTTATAATTGTTTTGTGATTGATTTAGTTATTTATTTATTTATTTATTAATGCCCTAAACCGTGTATGGTTTATATAGCATACATTAGTAAATTAACATAAATGGGTGATTGATATAGTTACTGTTTCGATATACAGGACAATTTTTTATTCTAATTACTTGTCTCTCGATTTTATCTCGCCAGGAATAAATAAATGTTTTAGAATCACATGTTATTTTGTCGTGGATAATTATACATCTCAGGGTGGTCTAAAACAAAAAATCCAGATAATTGTTGACCAGTATGTTTATCGTTATCGTCCCTAGCAAAGAAATTCTTTATCTAGAAAATTGGCAAAATGACGAATTAAATTGCATGCTTTGAAGATTAGTTTTTTTTTTAAATATAGAAATTTTGATGACATCCTCGAGTAGACACGAATCTGAAAGGGAACGACGAGTTGGTCGAGTGGAAACGTAGCATTAGGTTGCCATCGTGAACGGGTTCGCACTGGATCGAATACTGTGATCGAGTTAGCCAACCAGCAGCGGCTGCAATGCAGATTCCAACGAGATCCTTATCGATCATTTCCTCTTTCGTTCGTTGAGTAGAAAGCGAGATGTTGCTCCTCTCCATAAATTCCGCGTTAATGGCCGAACGTTTCTGTTTCTGGAGCTGTTCACGGAGACGCAAGATGTTACTCCGAGGGCGCACAAAAGCTTGCTCATTAGAGTTCGAAAATTGTCAAAGTGTTGGCTAACAAGATTCTTCCTTAACGCGTTCCACCTAATTCCGCAGCTAAATGGGGCAGCAATCATAGGAGTCCTCCGAGGAGCTTTGTCTCAACGCGAAAAGACTTTTGGCCCATGAAGGAAATTAATTCCTTGGAACGAAGAAACGAAAGACGCAGTTGTCTGCGTTTAAAATTTATGACCCGGTCCGAAAGCAATTCGCAACTCCTTTAATAAAGTAACGGCGCGCTAGGCTTTGCGAAAAGGATTGTCGCAGTTGCACAACACGATTAGTCGAAATCCTTTCTGCGGAATCTGAGAACCTCGTTCGAGCAGCGTAACTTTTTCAAAAATTTGGAACCTTATTGAAATGCGCACAATTTTCATAAAGTTGGTTTGCCCAGTTAATTCTTTAAGGTTTCTAAGAATCTCTCTCGGGAAAAATATTTGTAGCTACACTTTAACATCGTGCGAAGTTTCGAAAAACACTCGATAGATTACTTTCAACCTGCTAAAATTATTAATAAAAGAACGAAATTCCTATGTGGTCCCTGTGTTAACGCAGAAAATTTATATTTCGCATTAAAGCACGTAGTCTAGTGATTACGATGATTCAATATTCCCATAAATTCTCGGGAAAATGTTCAGAACTTGTTCGGTTTTATTTAAAAGCGTTCGGTCGCGTAACAATTCAATTAATTTCAATGTTGGGCGAAGATCAGTCAACCCCAACGAATATCCATTCTACATCTGGCATGTTTAAAACCTTTTGCACCTGTTTCGAGTCCCCCAAATCCCCTTGGACCGGTTCCAATCCACTTCGACCACTCTGAACTAGCTGCAATCCGCGTGGCTCCTCTCCAATTCACGCGAAATTAATAAAACACTGATAAGCGTGCGCTTTTGCGACGGTAATCCGAGATTTTTCAAGCGGGAAGAAAGCCGAATGGTTCTGGTGAGCGGGCAAAGGAAAGAAACGTCCCGTCAAAAAGGAAACGCATTGAAATTTTTACTTATTTAAACGACTGTAAAATTCTCTCGACCTTACTTCCTTCCGTCGCGTCGCGTCGCGTCGCCCGTTCTCTGCCCGCGAAACGATGGGAGCCTCTTTCTATTAGCCGGTTAGTTCGCGATTGAATTCGAAACTGTTTTTCCTACTTCAATAAAACCAATAACCAACAACCCCTCGACAATAATTGATAACCTGAAGTATCTCGTAGTACTGTCCTCCAGTTTGCTTGTTTACGTCGGCTCACTTCGAGCTCCTCGGATTTTTTATTCCGTAACTTAATCGTTTCGCAGAAGACTCCTCTCTTTCTCTTGAAGAACAATTAATTGACCAAGAACGGATCTATAAATACGACGGCGCTGTTCACCGGTCAAGATTCCACGACGCTCGGAAACAATGTTACTCAACCCATTGTACCATGATTTATTTTACGATTTTCCAGTGATTAGAATTTCTTCTTTCGTAGAAGAAGGAGGTTTGTCACTCTATAGTGAACTTTTAAGAATAAGATGGCTAAGACAGAGTATACTGTTGGAAATGTCTTTATATGTGGGTACGTTATTTTATAAACTACACTTTATACCATATATACTTTATTACTAATACAAATATGCTAGTCTAAATAATGCCACAGCGTTTCCGCGTATTCTGTATTTAGCTATGTGTATATAATGAACAGTACAATGTTGCGATGTGCTCAGGCTAGCTGTTTTTACCGGACTGACGACTGTCCTGACTTTATGCCCTCGCCTGGGCCCTTCGGTCCCTGAGTCAAACCGCCCCTTACGCCTTATACCTATGATATGCCCTTATACCTAACAAAAGACTCTATGGTATCGTTGTATTCCAACATATACAAAATAAGAATTTCTTTGCAATTTTAGCTATTTTTATAAAAGACCAAATATTTCTAAATAAAATGAGAAAAGAATCCAACAACTAGTTTCCGAGATAAAAAATTCATAGCTGTAACCAGACATCAATAAGCCGTTTAAAAGTTGCAAAATTGAAAGAACTGTATTTTATAAGCACATTCAAACTCTCCAAAGCGATGACTGAAACTCTGCCTAATTTCGTATACACTATTTCATGTATCATTCCGAACAAAATCTGGAACAATGTGACGAGACGTGTGACGTAAAATGGATCAAGTGCATGACTCTTTTAAATAGCTTCGCAGTCATTCACGGCATAGCCTCAACCGACACATTTATTTTACATGGGAACATTTCGACGGTGCAGCTACTAGACGCTTTACAATTTGCAGGTGGGTCTGAATCGGAACAGTGTCTTCGGTGAACAGTATCTTAAATCTTGAAAGAGATTAAAACGTCAGTAGACAGACGTCGCGGTTGTCGTCACGATCGACGCGGCGCGGCGTCGACGGAACGGATCTAGTTAAGACAATCCGCACGTGGCGCGCGAAGTTCATCGTGTCTGGCGTTAATTGGCATAATTCAGCGTCGCGCCGCTATACGTCGATGAATTATGCCGCGTCGGGGCCGACGACAACCACGATGACATTCGGAGATGGTAATACTCGAACTTCTGTTTCCGATATATGTATAGCGGCGGCGCGACGGCTACGCTCGTCGGCATGGTTCGATTGTCTGCGACGCTTTCCTCGTGATAGTCTGCAAGTCGCCGCCAGACTGGATGGCACATTTACGCTTTCCTCTATGTGGCGCAGATTCACGCACGGATGAGCATCGATGCAGCATCGTCTGCAATATCCGTGGCGCGTTCGTTGATGCGTCTATGCACGCGAGCATGGGAGACGCCGCGCGCCGCGACGCCCGCGCCGCACCCCCGGTACATCGTCGATTTTTCTGCTCCTCGCACTTTTATTGAAAACGCCTGGCATATTCGATTGGCGGAACAATTTTAACTCGCCTTTCAGCCGCAATCTACACAGCTTTATTTTTAACATTTATTGTTTGTTAATCGAACCAATGCTATTCGCGTAGTCGATTGTTTAGAAATGTTTTTTCATTATTCCTCGATCACCGATGAAACGTACGTGGTTGGCTTTTGTTGCTTACTTTTAAGGTTGCCGCACACTAGACCGGCCCGACCCGTACCGGCACCGTTCCGGCGCAACACGGATGGTGCTGTTTGCCGCACACTATTAAATCTTTAATGGTGTGACCATTGATTTACATTGGAGAATGACAAAACAACCGCGCTGGTACGGTGCCGGTACGGGTCGGGCCGGTCTAGTGTGCGACAACCCTTACTAACACGAGTGTCATTTTTATGGCGGTTGCGCGCAATGCTATTGTTTTGACTAGGTTTTTCATAGCCAACCATTGACTAGTAACTATTTACTTACGCGTCAAATATTCTTATGTTATTTATTGAATTAATTTGAGCCCGAGTGGTTCAGAAGTATTAGAAAGTGTTCTGCTCAAGTTTTGAATTATTAATATTTACTATAGTAGTCATTTTGAGGGAAGAATTGTTTTAGTGAAAACGTTATATTAGAATCGAAGAACGCCCTCAAAGAGGATTAAAGGAGGAAAATCTTTCTTTGCAATTACCTTCCGGAAGGGAACGCACGGAGCATTACCTGAAACGATTTCAGCTTTAGTTTTAAAGACCATACACGTAGACGTTACTTTGAACCGAGGTTAAACCGTGCAGACGTTATTTTAATATTTCAGAAATCGGAAACGTGAAAGACGTAAGCTGTCGGATATAAAATTTATGTAAAGAAATCAAAGGCGTTTCTACGTTTAACTTTTCAACAAACGTAAGACCATCGGACGGAATACGCTGAAAGCTTCGAAACCCAGATTGAGAATACGCGAATTAAAAGAAAGATTTTATTAACACAGGTGATAGAATCGTTTGCTCGAATCACAGAATATTTTGATTTTACATTTATTTTGATCCGTGAATAGAGCTTTCGATAAAAATTTGATTTAAAACGATTTCGAATATCGAATAAGAGAATAATTTGTTACATTTGAATTCGCGAACGGATATAAAAATGATTCGTATTTTATCGAGACCAGTATTTTCCCATGGTAATCCCACAGGTGGTACGACACTTTGATTATAACAGCCTAACCGAGTTGCGTCTTGCATTAAAATAACGTCGTCCATGAACTTAATAACACCGGATAGAACAGAGATTGTCTCGAGAGGCATGCGTTACAGTGAAATACGACAGTGTAATAGGTGGCACGTGGGATACGCCGTTGTGTCGTACTACTAAGTGCCGTAACAACCAACACGCGACAAAGAGAAATTCTAATGAGATCTTGTACCGTCGTTGCACCGAACGCAATAACATTGTACGGAAGATAGCGAAGAGAAAATTTCTGGTACACGGTCTAGGAGGAGGATCCACTTTAATACGATGGGATCCCACGATCACTCTTCGTTTATAAACGCAGTTATTTCGCACCGTAAACGATTCACCATTGGGCCACAGAAACGTGCAAGCATGAAGAACATTTACCAAGTATTATAACGAATAAAAAATCCTTATAAACAATTCAACGTTCAGAAAAACCTTCCGAAGAAATGAGAATAAGAATAAGAATAACAATAAAAAATTGAAACGTCGAAAAAATTAGTTTTATTTTTTTTTAACTGCGAACAAAAAATCGGAAAAAATTCTCGAATATGTAATTCGATATGCTAAATGTGTTAGATATTTTAAAGAATTTTTAGATACGACTGAATGAGGAAAATGGGGCAAAAACTGGGTTTTCCTTTGCTCCCCGTAACTACCCTCACAGATGAGATTTAGGGCCGAAACTTGGTAGAAAGGATTCTTTCTCGGGAAGCTATCGAACGAGTCGTCTCCTGACAAAATCGACTGAAGGGCATTTTTGACTCCCTTAGCCGGAGCTAGTTCTATCCACCTTCTTCGATTAACCTCGTTATTTCCTCATCGTGTAGTAACATTGCAAGCAGAACAAATCAAATCCTACTGCTGCTTCTCTTGCATGCGCAAATTGCATGCACACTCAAATAACTCATCTCGGAATATCCGGAGAAGATCACGTGTAAAGTTTCTCTCGGAATTGACATGTCTCGAGATCCATGTCACGCGAAATACACCTTCGAGGTCGCGATCGTTTGATTCATGAACCTTATCATACTTCCATACATCTGCAGTCAATATTCGTGCCGACCTGCTACATATCTTTGAGATAGATCCCCGCATGAATTTAAGTCGCCGATGTCTCGGGTTTGTTGATTAGGAGCAAATATTCCCTACGCTTCGCGAGAGATCGGCGTTCTAGGTTGCGCAATAGTAATCTATAACTGTGAAAGTAGTAGCACGGTGTCGTCTGTCGGCCTGGAAATTCCAAAGAAACGATCCGACACGTATACACGGCTCCTGGTTCTGTCGAATATGGGCACGTTAGCCCCCCGAGGGAAAGACAACTTCGGGGACGACGTGTTTGCTTTCGCTCGGAGTTTGGGACTTCCCGTTCGCGTCGTTGGAAAACTGGGCCAATAACCGTCGATTGCTAACTTTTAAAATAGAAATCCATAGAGACGCCGTTGACTGTCAGAAAGAGCAAGGCAGATGTCGGAGAACGGAGGGATAGCTCTCGTTGATGTATCAAATCCAGTGGCCCGTGATACATGTGTTGTGCGGGTTTACTTTAGCGAAGAATTCTTATCGACAAACAACACCGACAGAAACGGAAATGGACGCGCGCTCGCGCGCTATGCACTTTAACATTGAATCATTCATCGGCACGGTCGAATGATATTCGACTTTTATTCCGGAACGGAGTATAAGATGCCGGCGTGGAATCTGATCGTGTCCCGTCGGTGTTAGTCGTCCATGCTGGCTCTTTAGACACTTTGTATTACATACATATACAGAATGTCCCAAAATTCTTTCAACTCCCTGAAATCGGCGGTTCCTGAGGTCATTCGGAGCGATAATTCGTAACAAAACCGATTGTTCTAGCTTCTCAAAAAAAAATCCAAGTTGTATGGTCGAATATTAAAAAAGTTATCGTCTTTTTAAGAGTGTCCGAATATTTTTGGGCGTCACCGTATGTCTCGAAGTGGTGTCTAAAGGTCTGAGACCGTGCCTAAATCTCACGTTCGGTCTGCTTGTGCACCGAACACATAGTGTTGTCGAATTTATGCTAGGGGAGGCTTGATTTGCACATAGCGGTTCGGTAAAAATTTCCTATCGATTCAAGAAGCTCGCAGATTGTTTATAGAAGAAATGCCACCAGCAAACCGCGCGTAATAAATTAAACAAAATGTGAAGACGGTCCCGTCAAGAAGTAAACGGGTATTTGATGAAAACGTTCGTCTTCCTTCATTCGCTTTTTTCGTAGCATTTACCGCGGAAGACCGCATACTATCGAGACCAGCGCGGGCATAGTAATCTGCTCGGCAACAGCGCTCACCGGCTAATTTCATCCCCAGAAATTTTCTACGCGGGGAAATAACCTCGCCCTGAGACCGGCCGACAAGCTCCGCAATAACGAGGCCAGTTGTTAGCCGGAAGAACGCCGGGAGTAATAGTTGTTCCCGCGTGCTCGACGGAAGAAGCGGTGAATAAAAAGGGAAAAAAGGAACGCAGAAATGAACACCTTTTATTTTGTTCTCGCGGATGAGAACGTGAAAATTCTAGGGGGGTGTGTGTGGCGGTGTGCGACGCGTGAGCACGCGGAAAACCCGGTCGGCTCGCGTGTCGCTCGAATCCCCGTGCGCGATGCCCGTTCTGCTAATTAAGACGGACGAGCCGCCGCACGGGGATTAATGACACCCGCCGAGCCTGCCTCCGAGTATCGTTACTGCGTTCCGCTCGAATCCATCGGGCTACTCTTCCTAATTGCCCATCGAAGAAGAATGTTCTCGCAGTGGTCGATAGGTCAATCCAGTATTCTGCTGTCCTTTAAGGGGCTGCGCCGGTATGAAAGTTTAAAATTATTGGTAAAATTAAACATTTATTTTTTCAGTAATTGTTAAATACAATGAAAATATCCTTTTAAGGCATATTTTTAGCAACACCTGCTTAATATCATATTTTTGTAAGTATCTTACTGGCTGACGCGATTCTGGTTTTTGTAATAAGAAATATAAAAACGAAATAGCTTTTTCGTTACTACGGCGGGGCTATTCGTTTTCATTAGTATGAACGTGGCTTTCGCTGTTGGCATAGTCAAAAATTAGGAAAAACCGAGATTTATTGAGGATTTCGTTTCATGCGATATAGGTATTAATCTTATACAGAACGTAGAAGTATCGTAAGACTTCAAGGATATAACAGTTCGGTTCGGGTCAGCATTTCGTTTCTTATTTTACGGGGGGCCATTATGCAAATCTCCGCATTTCATAAATTATTTATTAACGAGCGAGGCTAGGGAAACTGAAGATTCCAGAAATTATGAAAATTTGTGTACGGGCAGAGCAAGTCATCTGCAACGCAAACCTATTTTTTATTCGTAGCATGATACAATTTTAGAGGGTGAAATTACCTCTTGAAAAACACGACTTTTTTTTTATCTTCCATTCTTCATTATCAGATGCATTTTATCTACGATGCAATTATACATAGATACGAAATAAATACGTTCAATAGAAATGTTGTAAGTTGTACTTCTTCTTATGAAATACGCATACTTCATAAATGTAAGCGACTTGCAGTCTACTTGCAAATCTAAATTATTCACTCACCAAATCATACTGTTGAAATCAATTTGGGCAACAACTTTCTTTTATTTGCAACATGGTGAAGTGCTCGATAAAATCAAGACGATGATAGATTAAAGGAAATTTGAGTAGTAGTTCGTCTTTATTTGCGACATGGTTAAATCCTTGATGAAGACGATGACTCTCTTCGAGAACAACCAACTCAAACAATCGATTGCTCCAACATCACGTCCGGATCACTCCTATCACCGGTATTTCCAGCTGAACAGATGTCTCGCAAATAGAAAGGGGAGTTCTCTTGTAAAAACTCTCTGGTATCGACGCGTTGCTTCTCTGGGACACGAGCATATTCCAGTTTCTGGCCGGCGAAATATCGCGTGTATCGCTGTGCCGGCGGTGGTGGCTCGCGGAGGAGCGGCCGCATCGCGATAATTCCACGAAATTAGGTTACCCTTTAATGCATACGGGGGGATTCATAATGCGGTAGTTCGCGAGCGCAGCCGCGCGGGCGCTTGCACAGCGTCAGTCCGGAGTGCATATTCCTGTCTCCTCTGGCGCAATTCGCCACAGCCGGCCTTGGTCCACGAGGCTCTCGCCTTTTTACGCTCGCTAATTCGCGCTAAATTAATTCTTCGTCGGCGCATACCTCGCGGACGAGGATCGAGCCTGATGCGAGCAACTCCTCGACAGGGATCATCGTCGCGGGAGTAATTATCGGGGAACTCCGGCCCGGCAGAGAAAAGAAACACGCTTCGGCCGGTGTGCAATTTACACGACAACGTGGACGAAATATAAACGAAATAGTTTCCGGCTCGTGGATGTTAAGTATTGGAACTGGTGGACTG
The DNA here is from genome assembly GCA_916610255.1 of Lasioglossum lativentre. NCBI lineage: Eukaryota > Metazoa > Arthropoda > Insecta > Hymenoptera > Halictidae > Lasioglossum > Lasioglossum lativentre. Next base: position 15,447,032 of record OU744362.1, read on the forward strand.
CCGATCTTAGAGCAAATCGAAAAAAAATAAAAAATAATTTATTTATAATTATGCAGTTTAAATCAGAGTTGAGCAAAATTTTCATCTAAATAAAAATTTCGAACAACGAATGAAAGATAAAAACATTTTTATTCGTTATTCGATGGTTCTAATATAAAGAGGATCAGAATAAATCATTTTATTTATCGACGAATAAAGATACTTTTTTTATACGAAGCGGATTTATTGTGTATCTTGTATCTGTATCTTTTATTCGAAGGTTTCGAATAAATCTTCCCATAACTATTGCCAACCCTAATAAACACGAACCATCGAATAATGAATAAAAGTTTTTTTATCTTTTATTCGTTATTCGGAATTTTTATTTAGATGAAAATTCTGCCCAACTCTGGTTTAAACATAATTTTACACTGTTCTCTGTTTCTCATATTCATATTTATTATTTCGCACAGGACAAATAGAAATGTTATTCTTTCCAACGCTGAATCACCGTGAATGTATCACCGTGGCTCAAATAACTGGTTTCCATTGAAATGTCAATTAAAAATTTTCGAACTTTCTTCATCAGGTCATAAAAATCCAAGTTCTTTATAAATTCTTTCAGTCCTCTTACTATTTGAATTTTGTCTACCCATTTTCGTCATAAATCCATAAAATTCGCAGTCCCGTTACTACTATACGGGGTATCTGTGCATAATATCTTGTTAGTCTGATTATTTTAGAGGGAACGTTATTATTAAATGCATAAAATCCGCAGTTTACTAATAAGTCTGAAGAGATTAAAACGAGAATGGGTAAATAGCGACGACTTGAGGGTGAAACGGGTAAGAAAGACAATTTTCAGCGGTGTTAAGGGGTCGCGTTTTCAATAACCATCAGCGTCCATCTAGCGGGTACACAGGATCGGCCGATATCCTTCTCGACTTCGTGTTCATGCATCGAACAGGCCCGCGGTAGCAGGAACACTTAAATGGTCTGCATTCTGCATGCATACGCGTGGCACGCTCCGCACGCTATTATCGCGCACGGTAAACAGCGAGAGCAGGCAATCGAGGCGCCGGCATTGTGTCGCTAAAGGATACATGGAGTTCTTGAGCATGGTGTTCAGCCGCGGGACATCGATATCGGCTGGGACGTAGTACTCCTTCGCCCGGTTGTGCGCGGTCGCAGCAGACAATATGTCGGCTTAAAACAAAAGGAGCGACGTGTTAGTCCGCGAGTGCGGTCCCGACAGATAAGTAGTACCCGCCGCGGGAACATTCGAAGATGAGAGAGAATGGAAGATAGAGAGTCTCGACAGAATACAGTCGGTGTGAAAAGTATTCGTACACCTTTTAAATACGAATAACTTTTTCAAAATTCGACCCAACAGCTTGAGTTTTTTCGAGACGTTGGAAGGATTAGTTTAATAGCTAATATGTAAATAATTTTTTTTTTATTGTTATTGGTCGTAATTGCGAAAGAAAAAGTAAAGGTCACGATTTTTAAATTTTTTATCTGTGCCTGTAGTGAAAATTTATAAGGAGCATTTGGGAGGTGGAGGTGAGGCGGGAATACATTAGGCACAAACGTGTAAGATCGCATATCTAAGTACGATCAATCAATACTTGGCGGTAAATTTGAAATGTTTTTGGAACACAAGCCCAACTTACTAACCTCTTGAAGCTATTAGCATACCAAATTTATATAAAATTATGGTAATTCTTTTTGACATTCAATGTCTTTGAATTAAATACAACTTGTTACTGTTGTATGTGAGAACAGTTTAATATTATAAAACGTGTTAAAGCAAAGAAAATTTTTTTTTTCCCCACTCATAAAGTATAGATACTCTTTCATTATTTTCTAATATTTATTATTTGCAAGAAACACGCTGGCTAGTCATAGCGTGTTATGAATTTACAAAGTTTCATCGAAATCGTTGATTGACAATTAGGTGATTGTTAGAGTGATAACGTAGGCACCTTTGTCTGGCGATGATCATCTGGTGGACAAACGATGGTGACTTCCTAAAAAAGACGGTTCCAAGTGGTTCTCGCAGAATGCGAAGAAAGGGATGTCGAAAACGAGCGCGAGAGAGAGGGGCGGAGGGTATGAGGGGTGGGAAGCTCGGTCGCTGGACTCCCTCCGGTGTTTGTAAGCACTTACCCCGCGGCTTATTGTTACCGCAGCCCTCCTTGTCGGGATTTGTTAAAGCACTCGGTGCGTTAATTCCAGGTTGCCGGATGCGGCACATCGGTCGGCGTACGCGCTCGCTCCTGACACACACGATTTGTTTGCCCGCATACCGACCGCTTAATCTTTCCTCCTTCACCGCGCCGGAACTCCGTCTCACAAAGCTAAAGACTCGCCCCGGAAAAAGAGAAATAGGCTCGGAAGCGCAAACATTCCGCGGCGCCACGCCGCAAGCTACTGTAGAAGTCGACTAGCTATGTAAACGGTTCTAAAAGACTTTTTAATCACGGCCCGGCTCGATCGTTTCGCCGTGCGTTGTGTCGCGTCGCGTCGCCGAGATCTCGGCGCAGTCTCTTAACACGTATCCATGACGATTACTATACTTACGAATTTTCCTCGAGAAAACCTCGATTCAGACTATCCCGAAGCGTCACGATTTAAGGACGATTTATACTATTTTGTGATTTATTTTTCAACGAGAAAGTTAGTCGATTTTTCGAGTGGCATAAGCAAGTTAGATAGGAGATGAGAGGGGTCATAGAACAATACTTGAACAACTAACTTTAGTTGGAATTTATTTAAGAAACAAATTGACAAAAATTGATCTACTATTGTTTAGTAGGATATTCTATTGCTTTTGTCTCTCGAGAACTTTCGAACGATACATCGTATCTATGCTGTCCACGTCATGGGACCCTCGACTCTCAATTGTTTCTTAGATCGTCGTCCGTCTATTCCAAAACGATCCTCATTCTCGTCCTAATTGTCGAAGTGTAAAGAAGTGCCCCACTGCGTGTTTCCAAACATATAAAATTAAATAAATTCTATTTTATATTTTCAATAGAGTCTATATAGTTTCTTGTGCGAAACGTACAAAATTCAGACGTCACTGAACGTGTTAAAAATTGAATTCTCCAATTCAGAACGACCCTCCGCAACCAATTCGATATTTAGTAGGAATTCTGTCCTACTTGGAGCGAAAAGTTCATAGCAACACTTTCACCGAACCATTCTTGGTCGGACGAATGAACGACGAATCATTTCAGACATTCTTATCGATCCAGCCTCTGTGACGCGTTACAGGGAAGGAATAGTTTAAATTCAATCTTCGCGACCGGCACGAAAGGAGCCATTAAATGGCGACGGGCGAGGTCTCGCTTAATATAGGAACCCCGATCGAATCCATATTTCCTCGGATGCAATATTTGCAGAGTTTATTATTATGCGTCGCGATGGCGGCGCGCGAGCCACTCTGCCGAGGGTAGAAAAACCTCCGGTGGCGAGAAGCGATAACCTTGAATCGCGTCCAACAGAAACCGCGCTTAGTGTTTGACACGATCGACCGGAATCAGCCGGTGGGTACGTGCTCGGCCCTCGAAAGCCTTCGGTCGAGCATGACGCTCGATTTCCTACGACAAAGATTTGCTCTCACGAGAACCGAGCCCGCGTCTTCCCAGCCGATTCTCATCCCTCGCACCACTTCCTCCCCAAGGCCTGAGCTCGACCACCATCCCACCCCCACCCCCACACACACCACCCGAGTTCGTTCTTTTTCGTTTGCCGGCCCGGGACACGTGTACACCCTCGTCCAGAAGTATCGGGCCACACCGACAAGACGAAACGATCCTCGATTTTTAGAATGTTGCCGGATCTGTGAAAACTTTCGTTTACCATTGGTTGATTACACCTGTACAACACCAAATTTGTGCTCTAATTACTGTTGGGCGATTCTCGTAGACATTGTCGTCCTAAAACCGAATCCGAAAGCAGAATTCCTTTTTGTAAAATGCATGATTTCGATAAAAAACGAGATGTTACGCAAAAACTAAACATGCAAGGAAGTTAAGGTTTCAGTCAAAAGAAAGAGGGGACTCTCCTCTACATATCCTTATAGCCATTTATATTTTTTGAACTTTTTTGAACTTAATAGTTTTTTGAACTCTAATAGTTGTAAATGCTTGTTAAAGTTTGAAAACGAGCTGACGAAAAATCCTTTATCTAGCAGGAATTTACTATACAGCATTGAATTCTACAGACATTACAAGAATCACCAAACAGTAATTAGAGCACACGAAAAAAGTTTATCATTTGTTGGACAGTGTTATACAGTGACTCCCACTAATATTCGGACACTCTTAAAAAGACGATAACGTTTTTAATATTCGACCATACAACTTGAATATTTTTGAGAAGTTAGAACAATCGGTTTTGTTACGTAACGTGGAAAGAATTTTTGAAAAAATTTCTTTTCGCATCATGTAGTAAATTAATTGTTCTAACTTCTCAAAAAAGTTCAAATCGTATGGTGCAATATCAAAAAAGTTATCGTTTTTTTAAGAACGACCGAATATTAATGGGAGTCACTGTATGTAGACAGCAAATGCATTTATGACAAAAATGAACTGTAGTATTACTTTCAACTAAAATTATTTAGAAAAGAAATAAATGTCTAGAAGTCTCCTGTATCTTGCAATTAATGTAGACAATTTTTATTTTGCAAATAATGTGTGCAAAGTTAATTCTAATTCTGTATAAAATTAGGAGATCTCTCTTTATTCAGGGTGGCCCACCCTTTATGATAAATGTATGGAAAATCCGTGTGCAGAATGGTAACGATTGTTTCTGCTATAATATTGTTAGATATCGGCTTTTTTTACGAGACCAATATATGTCCTGATACTTATGGACGTGTGTGTACGTGGATACGATCAACTAAGGACGAGGAACGCTGGAAAAGCTTGATCGGAAGTATGGTTCTTATAACTGAAGAACTGTGCGACGTGAACGGGAACAGATTTTCAATATCACGCTAGAACGACGCTGATTATCCGCAAATTGTTACGATAAACCGTCGCTCGACACTTCGCGGAGGGAACGTCGGTTTTCATTCAATCGAACATTTGCCTGCAAACAGAAAGAGCTTGGCTAGCCTAAACATTTCATCATTTCTTATTAATGTCTTACATTTTTCAAAAAAAAATCAAATTATGGTTATTTATTATTGAAAAGTACAAGTTTTATTTTATATTACTATTTCCTTAACTTTGAAATTGTCAGAAATTTTATTCGGCAGCTTTTTAGAGCATAAGAAGCCATTCAAGATTGATTCCAACGATTGTTAACAGAAGCAAGCGCTAACTCCAAAGAGTTTTTTCATCCTGAAGATACTTTTATTCATACTTTTTAAAGATCCCTTGTAAACTTCTGCAGTTGAAAAATTGGATTGTTCGAGTTACTGAAGTTCTCTTGTTAGCTGATTCTGGTGTTTTTACTGGAGCGTATTATTAAGATCGAGGTTGGATGTTCTTCGGAAACTTGCATTATTGATACAGCTAAGTAAAATCTGTCTTAAGAAACCAGATTATGTACAGGCAATTCAAATAATCTGCGTTGTTTAAAAATTTTAAACCATTTTGATTAAATAGATTGTTGATGTAATTTCTCAGATAGAAATCAAGGTTCTACAGTAGATCGTGAATAGTTATCATTTTCCGGCATCCTGGAGTCATTCGTATCAACCGAATGACAGAAATAACCACGGAAATCAAGTGGAGAATTGGGTTGTTTCTCGCGGGTATGGCGGGAGGATCTCTCGAAGCCGTATATCGCGTAAAATCGCGTTTTACACAGTTTCGCTCTTCGCCGGATCAACTGTACTGTCTGGCGTGAATTACGCGCGGCCAATTAAAGGGCGCCTATAAAACGCTCGGGACGATATCGAAGGATCCGAAGCGGTTGTGCGGCGCGGAATGCGCGCGTGTATCGATCTAAATGCGTATCCGGAGGTGTAATAAGCGGTAACAGACTTTATTAGCTTTCGGAACGCGCATACCGTTTAATGTATTCCATTGTGCAGTACCAGCGGTGGCGGTGCTAATTCCGAAATTCCGAGTATTACGCCCCCCTCTGCGAAGTGAATTTCGGCATTTGCGTACCGCGGGAGGTACGGCTTGCCTTCCCTCTGCTATACCCCTGGTCCACGTCCTCATCCACCTCTGTCACCCTCTCTCTCACTCTCACTCTCTCTCTCTACCCCCGATGTCGACGAATCGGCCTCGAGGTGTAGAAATCCGACGACGGGGACCGCGTCGCCTCGTCACGTTTACGTGTCCATAAATTCGCGACATTTAATTTTAAATTGCCCCGCGCGAAACCGTAATCCTGCGGACGCGCATGCATGTGCGGTGTGTTGATGCTAAGTTTTCAATTATCACGGCAATAAGTTTTCGACTGAATGCAGTGGTATGTCCTCGACAGGAAATACTAAATTTTTGTTAACCCTCATCCCCGTCCCTAGTGTCAATTTAACACATTTTTCACGCGAATGATGGTGGTATTCTGCCATTTTTAGAACAATTTATCTGAAACTTTGTGACCTATTTTTCTAACATAAATGTACATATTTAGTATTGTTATTAGAAAACGTGGTACAAAAAATGTGACATTGTTACGACCCGAGATTTTTAATGATGGCTCGTTACAGAAATTAACTAGATACACTTCGTGTGTCGTCGTAGAATACCAACTACTGGAACTTCGAAGAGGATGTGAATAATAAAGATAGACCAGAATGTATTAACTTAGAATGATATATCCTGGATTAAACTCCGGGAAATACAATTGGTTCGTGTAGTTTGTCGCGGTTTGTCTATCAAATACTCTAAGTTTTAACGCACCGAGAAATGCGGGGGCGATCACTGACGTTATAGACATTGTCTGGTAAAACTGTTTGAAAGAGACTTCGGTTACAAGATCTTGCTCGAACTGACTCGCAACGTGATACGATTTATAGTGCGTTAAGTTCACTTGAAACACCCGATTAATAGAAGGATCCATGTCCCTTATTGTATTTGTTGTTAATATGGTGATTTTGCCTGTGGCAGGCCTGTCGGCACTAGAGTCGGATGTACTCGTCACCCATCGGTGGCGTTCGGTATCATATAACGAACTAGATTCATCGCGTACTTTCTATCGCAACTCGTATCCAGTAACACGTTGTTGAATAAGTTGAGTATCCTAGTTAAGATAATGAAAGTGTTTTTTTCTTTAACATGCGATATATAAATTTATATTACGTCTCTTGAGGATGTTTAAGACTATCTCGATAGACATCAGTTCTAGGTAAAACTTTAATTTTCAAAGGTTAAGGTCACTTGAAGGTCATGTTATTATCTAAATGTATTTTTTCGCTGAGCTACACGATGCAATAAAAAAAAATGTAGTTAGGTATCAAAAAACATCGATGTACTTGATAACTCCGAAAAAAAATATTCGTGCAAGATATTTGGTCCATTGACACCATGCACATTACGTAGCAAATATTTTTTGCATCACAATAACCTTAAGAGATGTTTAGGTGGCCTTATTTAAACGGACCACCCTGTATAAACTTACACAATGTACATTTATATATGTGTATAGTCAGCAAACATTAGGCGTTCAATCTCTCACCACCACGCTATTCATATTATTTTAACAATATTGCTAAGTTTTGAAATATATTTAAGTGTTAACTTCCAAGAGTCGAGTCTTGTTCTCAAATAGCGAAGTTCGGTATACGGACTTGCGAAATTCGGAACGCTTCGCTATGAACACCGAATCTCTGTCCAGCAATCGAGCTGAAACGCCCGCGATCGCAGGGGCAACCGCGCCGATTTGCGCTCGGCGGGCTCGTTATACCGACCGGAAACCCAGCCGAACTTTCGCAAATTGCACGCAATTTCGTGTTTCGCGTTTCTCCGCAAAGAATATTGGCGCGTGTGTGCGCGCTTACGCGAAAACCTGTTCGCCGAACTGGGTCGGGTCAGCGAATTAGGCGGTTTGTATCGTTGGAGCGTAGTCGCGCGTGAAAACGCAGCCCGCACCGCGTCGACTTTCGACCAGCCAATTAGGCCGCGTTTTCAATTGGCCACGCGCGCGCGCGCACACACGTTTATTAAACAACCGTTCAATTAGACCCGCGAAACTCGATCGGCTCGCGATATTGTCAAAGACGGAGATTATTAAACGTATAAAGCGTTCACCACCCTCGAATCGGCGTTCATGGCCGACCGGTCCTTGGACGAGGACACGAGAGAACTCGCAAACTGTTAATTGGAACGGCTCCCGACCGTTTGTGTTTTTCGCCATTCATTAGGCGACGCATCGCACCTGCCCGGACAACCGTGTTCGTTAAAATTCAACGATTTTTCGGAGTGGCGATACCGTGTCTGACTGTTCACTCGCTAACTACGCCACAGCTTTTATCACGGGGTTAAGTATGATGGATTTACTCTGGTTCGGCTCTTGTATCAATTCGATAGATTTTTCAGTTATTGGCACGTTCCTTTTGCTGCTTGCATTCTCATTCAGAATATTTAATTAAACACTGATATGTTACTGTAAGATATTTCACTATATATAAATAAGAAATTAGCTTGTGCATATTAGTTTTCAATTAATGTACCATCGCCTTCCTTTTAGTGTCAACCCCTTGCCCTAGGACTTATTTTACATTTTCAGTGATTAAAACTTTTTTGTTGATCGCAATTTCCTAAAAATGAAGAAAATTTATATCTATTGTATACCTATATGTTCTCCAGTGGCCATTAACAAAACCAAAATAGAATTTTATTTCGCTTTAAAGGAAATTATTAACATATATACTTATTAGAATCTATTGCAGGGCAAGGGGTTAATATACAGGGTGCGGCAATATCTTTGTTCGCCTTGAATTTTTGCGTTACTTGCAATAATATGAAAAAATGATAAATACAAAAGTTGCATGGTATAGAGGGGGGAAATATTGATTTCTTTAAATGAAAAGACCTACTTTTTGTGTCATGAATCGATAGAATATCGAATTCTGGGTAAAAATAGATTGACCTACATATGCCCTTGATCTAATAGTTAACGAAATATTATCGTAATAATTGTCCATATATATAATAATAATTGTCACCATATTCTAGATGACGGACATCAGTTCGAGCACCTACTAACTTCCAGGTAATAGCTACGTATTAAAAATTATTTCAATAATATCTTGTTAACTATTAGGACATATGAAGGTGAATATATTTTTACGCAGAATTCGATATTCTATCGATTCATGATACAAAAGGTAGATCTTTCCATTTAAAGAAATGAAGATGCCCTTGAAATCGCCGATACTCCTTCGCGCACATAAAAAGTGTTTACATCACAATATTTCCCACTCTATACCATGCAACTTTTGTATTTATCATTTGTTCATATTATTACAAGTAACGGAAATATTCAAGATGGACAAAGTTATTGCCCCACCCTGTATATTTTTCAAGCTTAAACTTACCATAAAATTATATGTTTTGAACACGTATACCATCGATGGTATATGTTCTAAACGTTCGAAACATGTTTGTGTAACAAACAGTTGACAACTAAATTTCAGTGGCACAATTAAACAACTTGCTTTGTACATTGTCAGCTGAATACAGTAGTGCACACTTAAGCGTCCGCCGCTATTCCCCCAATTCCAAAAACATGGGACTCCGGACTGACAATTCGAGCAGGCCAATTGAAACTTGATACACGTTGGATGTCGGTATCTCATTCACAAACATCCCCTCTCTTTTCTTCAGTTGAATTCGCAGAAGTCATCCTCCTCACTTACGCGTCCGCATTCGGTCCCCTAATTGTTCACCTCTGTGTTCTCCTATCTTACAAAAATTTGTTAATCTTCCATGAGCCGCCTAAATATTTATTCTTAATGGAAACTTGAGAAAATTAGTCGCTGTTAAACTGGGTAATTGTTGTTAAATCGGTAATTTTTTAAATTCTTTAAATTACCGATATAATACCGGTATTTTACATTTCGGTAGAAGTCCCTGATTCGAATACTGTTCTATCGTGATCACTAACGAATTATGACAAAAATGTGTAAGTGCAATTTAAAACACTAAAAGGAATGAATGAATTTAAGAATGTCGATATATTATATGTTCAACAATTATTAATGAGGAAAAGAAATTTGTATTTAGCTTCTGTAGCCTGCAATCGATGCTTAAACATTTCATTTTGCATAAAGATCGGCAGTCCAGTGATTACAGCCGTAATCTCATTTAAATTTCAGTTTTTGCTCCAGTTAGTCGTCCCATGATACGATTCCGGAGAAAAGGTTCCCGCCGCGCACAGCAGAGTAATTTTTGCAGGTTTAATTAGACGGCAGTCGGAAGTCGATACAGAATAGCGGATCTACTTCCAAGAAGCGGTGCATTCGCACGCGAACGGCATACGCAGACGTGGCGTGACAATCGTCGAGGCAAAGGGAGATTCGTCGACGATCGACGGAGAAGTCACGCGGACAGAAGCTCGCCCCCGTCATTCGTTGGAGAACTTCAATCAAAAATACTGAAGTCCTAACGGGCTTTATGGATGATAAAAACTGAACAGCCGGGAAATAAAGTCACGCGACTGTCTGATCGCGACCGTTTAGCCGTTCCCCTCCTCGAGCGTGGGTGGAAACCTGGAGCTGAAACGAAGGGGATGATGCGGACGAGAAAACAGCTTAGAACTCTCTCATGTTTTTCACTGTTCCGCTAGCTCGGAGCATACAAATTTGCAAAATGTTCAAACTTTCGCAACGCAGGCTCTCCTTTTTCTCCCCGTGGCTTTTTTTCTCCGAAAGCTTCTCGCTCCGCCTAATCTCCACCTTGAACGATTATACGTTTCGATATTTGTTATGCGGGGCCATTACGTTCGCAGAGTCTCTTCTCTCCAACGATACCAATTTTCTCGGAAAAGGTATTTCATTTAACACTAAACCTACCATTGCCGGTCAAATGACCGGTTTTATATTTTTCATTTTACAATCATTGAAATTATGAAGTCGCTTACATGGAAATTTATTCGATAAATTTCTTTATCCAAGCACTGTGAAAAATTGCACAAAATAAATAGAGCCTTGCCATTTTTGTAAGCTGAAACATTTGTATCGCTTTTAGTGTTCGGTAGGTTTAGTGTTAAACACAACAATGATCTTGAAATCTCGTGAAAAATAACACCGGAAGGAAATTCGCCGCTATCGGATGCTCCAATTTCTTTTTGCATAAAATCGAAAACAAAGGAGATCAGTGGCACGTCCAGTTATTTCCTAGCTCGTTTCATTGCGCATCGTCTGCCCCGTAAATTGAAAGGTAATTTGACGAAGACAGCTTTTTAACGACCGCTAACTTGACAAATCGAAGTTGCGGGGCGAGTAATTAACGCGCGGCAATCTTTGGCCGAATTTATCTTTATCAGCGAATTTCCACTGGCGCGGCGGAAACGTTGTGTTCTTGCTGGCCGGCATTAAAGTTTCATCGGTTGATTGAACCCCCGTCGTGGACGCGGCCTGACCGGCGCGGCGCGGCGTGATGAATGAACGACGTATCCGCACATTGATTTATCGATTGGTTATATTATTAACTACTTCTTGGCTTCCTGATAACCGGAAAAAGGAAGTTTCCGATTAGCGTCGCGTCGACCACTCGCGACGTTCTGCATGATTTTTTTGGATAATTGATAGTGACGCTACCGGGATTGTCTCTGTTGTTCAACGTCGGACAGGAATCGTTTAGCGAACCCGGACGATCGCGATGAATTATTTTTACGTACTGCCACTCTTGATTACCATTTTATCAAATAACTATTAATTAACCTCTTGATTTATTTTACGGTTTCAGTGATTAGAACATTTTTGTAATTCGCACATTCCTAAAAAGAGAGAAAATTTATATTTATTGTATGCCTATACATGCTCTCCAATAACTGTACATTAACAAAACCAAAAATTAATACCATACATATTTATTAGACTCTGTTCAGAATCTTCATCACGAGTCTGACACGTTTATTGTAGGGCAAGCGGTTAAAAGGTCGTAGCGATAATAGATACACTTCTCTGCCATTTCTTCAGAAGCGAAAATAAGCTAATCGTTAGTCCCAAAATTCGATGTAGAATGTCAATTATACGAGGATTAAAAAAAAATTTAATGGGTCAGATATGATAACAATAGACCGCACGAGGTTTGAAGAGTGTTCGAATACTCACGCGATCGCTGTGCTTTTTCGAGTTGTGCCAGAGTCGCAACGAGGGTGGCATTTGATACAGCCCCGTGCACAAGTATCCGAGTCTCGAGCGAACAAAACCCTTCAGAGCGTTATCAGCTGGTTTTCAATCAACGTTTCATTCGGCCGGTGCCGAACGATTTGAAGGATTCGCTTCTTCAATCATAGTAGGTACACGGCCGCGGCCCCTCGTCTTCGCCACTTTTTGACAAGCGGCCTGTCAGGGGACCCGTCGATTTCTATCGGTGCGTCCGCGTCACGGTGGAACTAATAACGAAAGTATACCGTAATTATCGCGAACGTCGGCCAAGGGTTCGGCGTTCCGGATCGATAACAATCAGAGGCACGCCGACGCTGGGACGTAAGGACGCCGTTTAATTTCCGAGGGCGAGCATGCACGCCGAGGACGAGAATTAATATAGATGGATATGAGTTATCTGGGAAACGGACCGGGGGCCCGGGCATGCCAGTGACGTGTATGACTCTCGTGATGGGGATCACAAAGTCCTGACAGGACATTCGGCTGTGCAGGACGATAGATATCAACCGGTTTTAACGTAACTGTCGAGTGGACGCTTTCAGATCTCTGAAACTGACACTGATGGCTTATCTGTCCTCGTCGAACCGCTGCTGATACGCATCCTCCGCGGACAAACCGGTCGAACGGTTTAGAGGGCAAAGAAGAAACGGGTCCGCGGAACGGTGTCTAATTTATTATCAATTAGTCCGGTTGTCATGTGCGGTACACCGTGCTTTTCAATCCGACTGATCCCACGTGAACTTCGTTCCAGTGTACGCAATTCCCCACAGGTCAGCGAAAATTCGCGGACACCCGTTTCACGTGAAAACAGTAATTACGAACCGACGCACAGTGGGCCGTTTCTATAAAATAGGTGAAATTAATTCGAAAAGTTTTGTGTCATGATACAGGTTAAAACTACCCTTTTGGTAAGCTTGATTGAGATAGACTGAGCACAGACTGATTTATTTATTTATCTATTAATGCCCTAAACCGTGTATGGTTTATATAGCATACATTAGTATAACACTTTACAATTGACAATGAGGTGTATATCGTTATACTAAGCTAAATTAATCTTACATTTTTTGAGAAAGTTGAAAATAAAAATTAACGCTGTAATGTCTCGCACGCTTAGAAAGAAATGAATAATGTAGGGAGGGTAATATTTTCGATTGAGGAGCAGTTCAATTAAATGCCCTCGTTCTGAATCATATTCTGGACATTGCCAAATAACCATCTGAAAAGCACAGACTCATATCTGATCTCATTTTTTAAATAAACAATAGTAAAATTTCAGTCTCTTGAAGCAATGTATCAGTCAGTTTTCTTCGCGTCTGAAGTGCTAATGCCAAGTTCTGTTTCCAAAGCCCTGCCCAGACTGACAGAAAAAAATGACGTTTTCTTTTCAAATTTTTTCGTCTCATTAGAATAAGACGTTCGACGCGATCAAGTTATTTTGTTCACCTTTATAGAAGATTATCAATTTCAAATATCAGATAAACGAAATGAGAACTTTAGGATAATTCCGTCTCCGAACAATGACTTTAATTTTAGTCCCACCTTTTGTTTTCCGTCCTTGTACTTTCTGTCCTCGAAGCGCGATACTTGAAAAGAGGATTCGTTACTGCGTGAGCTCGCGTACTTAATAAACGCAGCGAGATTGCGATGCGGCCGAGAGGATGCGATGTTTCTCGAAAGAAACTTTCTACAGGCACTGGGTTAGATACATTAGACATGTCGCGGAAGTTGAACGTATCCCCCATATTCGCTAATTGTTTACGAGTACAAGATCCTGGAAGTTTCGGACAAGTTTGAAATTGATATTTCGCAAAGAAACTTGAGACACTCAAATATCTATGTAGGGTAAACTCGTAATTAGTAACGTTAGAATGCAAACTCTGCTGACGCTGGAACGAACGCTTCTTACTTTCCGCATTAAACCCGGCTCCGTGTGTCTCAGACGTTGCTTTTAATGCGCCAATGCTTTCGCTTTCTATTGCTTCGTTCAAACAGTTGTTGGGCTACAAGTCTTTTTATGTAAAAGTTCAACTTCGTTACGCCAAGAATGCTAAATTGGCGAATGAAAAAGGAAACATTTTACGAATAATCCTAACAACATAAGACAGTTTTATAAACGTTTCTAAATTATAAGAAAACTATGGAAAATTTTCAAAACATTTGCGATTTTATACAATTCTTATCCAATTGCTATTAAGAAAATTATGAACGCATGAACAACCGAAAAAAGATCAGAAAATTGTTAACAGCGATAAAGCAGAAGCCTTGATAGAACTTAATACAGCTGTGGGTTAATTTCGATCTAACGAATCTATTATTATGGACCTTGCATACACATCGCGCGTTAATAACTTGCGTTGATAATAACTTTTCCAAACAACGGTTAAACGTTCGCTAATTTTGGACGGTACAATGCGTTTGAATCGAGGAAACTTTGGGTAAGTTTGAACACGAGTTCATGAATTGTGTATGATGCTATCTACTATGAAGTTTTGTCTGATTCTCTGAATTGATGTATACCGCGGAGGAAGAAGAATTTCCAACGATCCAACCGATTCTTCGAGTCGAATATCAAGTATATTTTATCTCCGAGAACGAGATAATGTATCAAAGTTCTGAGAAAAATGAAAAGTATATACAGGGTGTTTCAAAATTCCTTCAACTTCCTAAAATGGGCGCTTCTTGAGGTCATTCAGGAATTTTGGGACACCCTGTATACTAATCATTTCTCACACGTCGACTTAAAAGTTATATTGACCATTTAATATCCGTCAATTTTTTGTTATTTTTTTATTGTGCTGAAAGCCGAAAAATATTTTAAAAAATTGGTAATTTCATTTTAAAATGCCGCGATTTTGTAAATCATCAAGATTTTTAATTTCTTTTAGTTCGAACCATAGCTACATACATACTGATTAATAAACCACCTCCATATATTTTCTGTTCATTAGAAAGACCGGAATCGTTGCAACCATCGACCCATGTTTTCCAAAACATGCTCTATAAAGAAATGTGTAAATCGTGTGATTTTGATTGTTTTTAGTTTAAACAAATGACACATGTACTTCAAGTACCAATAAATATGTGTGCAAAATGCCAATGTAAAAGGTTCTATAGTTATTCAGAAAATTTTAAATTCGTGGAAAAATGGTGGAACACCAGAATATCCCCATAACTCTTAGGTCAATAACCGGGTACTCAGGTACCTATTTCAATTTTTTTTTTAGAGCTTTAATGTTTTTGTTGACAAATAGCAAGATAATTGTAAATTTTTATATTCTTGGGTGATTACCGATTAATTTGCATTTGCTATTTACATAATGGTTAAAAACAGAATGAAAATGTCTTTTAAAGGCGAACTCGAATTAATTCGTCATTCCCAGTTTTGAAAGGTTAAAAATGGCATGGTGTCGCCGACGGGGCGTGGCGACAATCGAACCGCGTGTCAGGCCGGTTCTATAATTCCAATCGGCAAATAGAAACAAGCAAATATGGCGGTTCACCGATTTCCTGTTTGCTCGCCGATAATTCCGGGGAAGCTAACTGTAAGATTAACCGCGACCTAAACTTGACTCGGAGTAATCTGCTCCCCAACTTCCAATAAACTTCCTCACTGTTAGTATTCATATATGCAGCCGGCGTGAGTGCACAGACCTCAGATTGCCTCGCATCTTCTCTGATCCGGTACGAGTACACGGATCGCAATATCGTCAGGGTCAATCTGCGGACCTCCGTCAAACGGAAAGCAAATCAAATTCCCTGGCAAAGCATGCGCGCGCCAATTAGAGTATTTCAACCGGGAATCCTTGACTTTGATCAATGTACCGGCCACCTGAGTAATCTTGTCTGTAACCGATGAATGCGTCCCATTATAATTATTACCAATCGACGTCGCGCACGAAAGTTGCGCCGACATTGCTGAGGACTTCCGGTTGCCACGTCGACTTCGCCTCGTATCAATGGCATCCGCGTGGACCCGCCATTTCGTCTTCTACAGTCTTTATACAGCATTCGATGTGCTACGTGAAAGATATTCTTAATATTCCCGATTGATGAGCGGACTGCGAATCTTCATGCAAAATAATAAATATTAGCAAAATAATAACAAACCTCGAAATAAATTTTACTTCTATTCATTGTTGGATTCAGCGAATGAAAAATGAAATGAAAGTGCGTTTTTTAATCCATTGTAAGTTTTGTTTTATTCATTATTGGATTCAATGAACGAACAAAGAAACAAAGGTGTGTTTTTCAATCCATTTTAAATCCTTGTTTTATTCATTATCGAATTCAGTGAACGAAGAAAGAAATGAAAGTGTGCTTTCCAATTCATTTTGTATTCTAAACGTTTTTGAAGATTTCTGTGTACCTGAAATGCACATAAAACTGCAATCTATGACGTATGATCTGATATAATTTGTTTCGAATTGTGCATTTTTAAAGATTAACTTCGATTTTCATATATGTTGAAGAGCTTGGAACATTTTAGGAAACTAAAAAGTTGATTTTGAAAAATCTTGCTTTGGTTTCTGATCAAAGAGATTATTTAACAAAGAAGTGTCATAAGTAAGGCAATTTTGTTAATGGAATGCGGGCGTATGTAATTACATATTGACACGGGTAAAACATGAATAATAGGATTTAGTGAAGTTAATGTAATATATTAATACAACAAATTGACTTGTTTCATTTGCCAACAGTTATTTACACATTCAATGGAACAGTTTCATTCGTTTCAGTAATTTATTTAAAACGGCCGATGTTTCGTAATTATCAAACGTTGTAACCGATGCCGACACGCGCATTATTCTGGTCAGCGTATCATGTTACGGTGGTCACTAGCCGCATTGAGTTATGTTGATCAGATAACAGAGGGGAACATAATACCATTTACTCGAGTCGAACGCGTTTCTGATTAAATGCATTCCGCCATTCGATGTTTTAGTGGATCCATGAAGATTTTTATATCAGCGTTCAACTACTAAAGACCCATCGACAAAATTGTATTAATAAACTCACTCTGTTGTTTAATGTATCGCCAACACTCACCATCTGAAACAGAAACATACATCGTTCGTTTAAAGGAAATACAGTTTCGATTTTTATTTGATTGCAAATCTATTCCGATATTCGAACGAGTGATATCCTATTTGAAATTCACTGAATATTTTGGGTGAATGCAATATGTTCAATACGTGCAACAAATTGTGCATCGGACTCATCGGAATCCTATTATCTACAGAATATATAACGCAAATGAAATCGATACTTTCTGACCGTTGCTAAATAAAACTGTTTTATCAGTTTCAGAGTTTAAAATAATTTCACAAGTTTTATCAATCCGACCTGACAGATACTCTAATCAATTTCTCGATGAAAATATTCACCCAATTGTTATTGAATCAATTTTCGCAAAGCGTGCAATGAAATTCTTGGTCCGACAAAATGAACAAACAATCACGGGGTTGTTGATTTTTATAGATTTATGATCTGTTCCGACGGGCTGCATCTACATGGTGTCCCAAAAATGTTCGAGGTCCTTGAAAGTTGCGGTTCCCGATGTAATTTGAAGCGACATTTGCAAAAATATCCGCCTCGGCTTTGTTAAGGAGTAATTAACGAAAAAGCGCGGCCTCGGCAAAGGAAAATGTCACTTCAAATGACCTCAGTAACCCCGTTCAAGGAAATCGAACATTTTTGGGACACCCTGTACTGTTAAATAAGTATTTTGTCCATTATTGTACGCAATAAAACTTTGAATTTCAAAAGGGTGAATTTTCAAAACCTTTAGTAAACCCATAGAATGCAGTTCTCGAACCAGCTCGAAAACGATCCCCTCCCTGAGTATAAGATTGATACATCTCTGAAAGCGGAGAGAGCCCGGCTTTCCCGAAATTAGCAAAACAATATCGCGTCCGTAGCTATTAACAGGTTGGTGATCGCGTGCGCAAACGGCGACGGTGGAAAACCATCGGCCCCGTAAACTTCGCGTAAACAGAAGCAAGCGAAGGGGTTCGAGGGGTGGTAATGCCTCCCGGAGAGGGGCTCGCCCTTAGCGTGAAAATTCTCCTCGGCCGAGTACACCGCTTTCACCGGTCGTTAAAGTCTCGTCGGGTCTTCATCCTCCGCGGTTTAATTTCGGCTACAAGGCAAAACTTTCCGTGGCCGAGGCTAGATCGAGCGAAAATCATTGGCCAGAGACGCGCCCCCGACGCGACGTCGTCCTCCGTCGACGAACGGGCCACGAAGCGGCGCGGGGGCGGCTAACGACGACGTCGGGGGACGATGTTTACGCTCTTCCACCCCAAAAACCTGAAAGGGTTCTCCTGTAGATTAGAGAGGCCGCGGTACATGTATTTTAGCCCCGGAAAGGGTAGATTGGCTTTCTGTCTCTATTAGAGCGCATCCTCGGCTCCTCCTACGTCCACCCCCTGTCATCCCCTCATCTCTTCAACGCCGCTGGCCCTAACCGGCCTTCCTTGTCGTCGCGATATTAACTACGAACCAGACCGTTATGCCTTTATTCCCATATGCCGTCTGCTAGTTGTCGATACCATCACACGCGAGTCCTCCGACTTCGGTGATGAAGCTTCGAGGTCTGCGAGATTTTCGGGGCTTATGTGGTCTTTGATTTGAAATAATTTATTTCGCACTGTTGTTTGAGAATTAAAATAATAACGCTGCATTTGAAATAATAGCAGTACCAAATAATCTCGTACTTCTTTAATTCATATTTGACAAACAGTATTCAGTAGCTTGATTTGAAATAATAGCAATACCAAATAATTTCGTTATTTCTTTAATTCGTATTTGACAAAAAATAATGAGTAGACAACAACAGTTAAACCATTTTTGCAAAATTTGACTGTTTGATGTTATAAGTATTCTAACTTTA
Organism: Lasioglossum lativentre; assembly: GCA_916610255.1. Classification (NCBI taxonomy): domain Eukaryota; kingdom Metazoa; phylum Arthropoda; class Insecta; order Hymenoptera; family Halictidae; genus Lasioglossum; species Lasioglossum lativentre. The sequence goes on from OU744362.1 coordinate 15,466,210, forward strand.
TGCACTAATTTGGCAGTGTAATCTCTACGATACGCAACGGTCATTGCTATTGACAAATCTCTTCAAGTTAAGATTTCAGCTGCCTTTGGGCGTTTCTATGTTTCTGGATGGCTCCAATAGCCAGCCTTCATATATTGTCATTTAAAAAAAAAAACTGTAATCTACGCGTTTAAGAAAAAACAAGTAGGGAAAAAAAGTGATATACCCTCATTTTTGTTAGTATAGGTTTCTTGTTCTGTATATTTTGTTTTCTTCCTAAAGTTATAATAAATCTCTTATTTCCTCAATAAAAAAAAAAATGTCAACTGCGCCATCTATCCTGAGCACATCGCGTAAACATTCGCGAACACCAATAAAGCTAAGAAACGAACCGATCAATCGCTTCACGTTGAATGCATACATCTGACAGTCGAAAATTCGAAGCTAACGCGGCAGAGCGTGATCGGCGGTGGCAGCAAGCGGCGAAAAAATTAGTTTTTTTCCGTCGGCGAACGCTATTATCGTTATTACGTCATTTGACGGTCACAATGCAGCCGGAGAGTATTGGTCGACTGCGAGAGAGGAAAAGAGCGACACAGAGCCGAGCCTCGGAAAGGAACACGGAAAGAGATGAAAGCCGTAGAGGAGGGGTGCAGCAGGAGGGAGGGTGGAGGAGAAGGAGAAAGAGGAGAAAAGGAACGATTGCGTTCGGCTTGAATGCGGAGCATAACGGGGAGTAAGTGCACAAGAGAACGGGTCCTTTTCGCAGTTTATTCTTCCTGAAGTCAAACGGGGAGCGACGAGGGCTGCCGGGGCTGAGGCGGGGGTGGCCGGGGGTGGTCTCGCGAGTACCATCGTCAATAGAGGACCTCGTCGTTATTCGTCGGCCGGTATGCTCTCGAAGGGCGAGGCGTGGCATAAAGGCAACGATGAATAATTATCGCGAGTGCTTCAAGCAAAACAAACAACTAACCGCGCTCGACTTGACGGCTAAGTGGCGTATTTAACAAACAACCGGCCGAACGGGTACAGTCGCGCCGATGCACAAGGTCCGGCGAGAATGCGGACCGACTCCTTCCGCCTCGCGTGCACCGACCTGATGAAGGACACTCCGCGGGGATCGAAATAAAGGAGCACTTTGAATTTGTTAGCGGTGCATTGTTCGCGATTAGCCCTGGAACAAACGCGATGCCGAGATGCTTCACCACCGACACGGCTACGAGCCACATTGTCTCGAACGCTAATCGAGTGGGGTAGGTAAAGGTGTTTAGCGTCCTGTACATACATACAGCAAAAAGTCCTCCAGTGACTCTTCTTGAAAACTGTCGCCTGAAATAGGATCTACACAGTCCTCGAATCACACAGAATGCATTCATTCAACTTTCTCCTACTCGACAGTAAAAACTCTTACAATATTAATTGTAACAAGTAGCGATCGATTATAAAGAAACACGCAACAATTAAGATAAACTGAAATAGTCTTAACGTAACTAGAATTTTTTCAGTGAAGTCGTTATTAACATTTTAATCCCTAACCCAGCAACCTCGAAGACTTCATTAAATCAGAGTAATTTATTTAACGAAATAAACACTGAAAAGTTAAGATGAGTGATGCTGATACTTCAATTTTCTTGCATTTCGCAGATGCCTGCAAAACTGTTACCTTGAATATAGTATAAAGTAATAATTTATTTTTAAATGTCCGTTATCTATGTGTGGGAGTCGTGATAGTCAACGTGTTAAATTGGATAATTAAATATTTTATAATGTCAACTAAACTTTGACAATAATTCTTCTTTCTGAACAATTTTTTTCGTGTTCCGGCCATTTTCGTCTCGATTCCTATTACAGAATCGCAAACGACTGTCGGATGGACGACAGCGCTGTAAAAGAAGTCGATGGTCGGAAGGAGAGCTCGTAACTCGAAAATCCATCGAACCTATCGACTCAATCTGACCTCCTTTTGGAAATACACTTCGCAGCATTACAAATGTAAATGACTAAGAATAAAACGAACGACTCTCCGAACTATTGGCTCATGCAAATATCGAGAAGTTACATAAAATATCGTACTTCAATATAACTCCGTCGTTTTCTCGGTGCCGGTAAAAATTTGAAGTACCATCTCCATTGAATATAAATCACGCGTTGCCCCCAGTATCCGTTTTCGTATTCTATCCTCGGATATTCCAATTTCTATCTGAGATGTACGTTTGTACAATCACCCTTCTCTTCGTCCTACGTAATATCTGCGTTATCTGTCAAATGTATTGTACATCGAATTCGTTTATAATTTGTGCAAGCTGCACGTAAGAAAATTATACCGTGTAAAGATTTCAAATTTTAAATGCTTTAAAAATTTTCACAGATTGCATACTGTCGGAGCTTCTTTCCCAGACTTTCATGTATTTATGACAGAAAAAGTTTTGAAACACAGTAAAATGTAAAACTCGATTGAATTTACTACATTGCTAGGTTAATTTTCGTCCATTGAAGTTATTAAAACGTAAAGTGATACTTCTTCGCATAGAAAAATATGAAGCTGCATAAATATCCTCGCGCTGCTCGGTACATTCTCGAAATTTAACATTTCTACCATAATATCTATTAGCCGCGCAACAATTTTCAGAACACAAGTGCTCTTCCTGGGAGTCTTCCAACGTTTGCAGCAAAGATTCGGTGTGTTCTCCTGAAATGTATTATTCATAATTTGATACGATATACGTGAAATTTATACTGTGACATTATACGGCAAATACTCCCGCGTGATGCCAAATGCACCGAACATTAAGCAGAATTTGTTGCCGAAGATAAGGGGAACGTAATACTTCAGCGCACTCACATCCGCCCCCTCCACTGTGAATAAAACACCTTAGAAAGCCGGAAAGTAGCTGTAGCATTTTCGTCATTCTGTTGGAGAATTCAGAGAAATTTGACAGTCAATTGTTTCACGAAACGCTTGAGAAAGAAACACATCTAGAATATAGATAGAAAAATTAGTCTCCATTAAAGGAAAGGAAGAAACGTGTAAAGATGAGAGAGACAATACGGTTGACAGTGGAGCTTTTTTCTTCTTTATAGAGATTGTATTTCTGAGGATTCAGGCCAAAATTCGAAGTAGAAAGAAGTACTAAGAAAATGACGAGTTGTATTAAAACATCTGTGACTCCGCTTACAAAATCACAAGTAACCTTCATAACTCCTTGACACGTCCACACTATTAGTAATCAATAATATCCAAGGTCGTTCAAGGTACAAATACTAATACAAGTTTCAAACGACAATGAATGACCTTCAATGGCCTTTCAAGACCAACATATTATAGGTCACTGAATTTGTCATAGAACAAGCTACAAACCTAAGTAAAAGCATACAGTTCCTAACTCTATACCGTTGCTGTGTCTTGCAATTCATTCAGACAATGTTCATACTGCATAAAAATTCGCAGTCTCTTTATTAGAAATGTTTTTCGAACAGTCTCGTGGAAAATAATCGCGTGGAAACTCCAGACATACTGTATTGGTCAAACACAGCTAAGAGGTGAACAACAGTGTTGAGACGTTGGAGATCGAGCCAATAAAAATCGGAAACAGAGGATCGTCGGTTTATACGGGTCAGGGCGAAGAAGAAGAAGTGGAAGAAGAAACAGAAGACGCGTGGCAACGGGGAGCTACTCGGCCGGGTTATGGCTATAAAAGTTTACGATCCGCCAACATCGCATCTCCATTAGCGTGGTCGGGGCACCTTGCCCTGGTAACGCGATCCGTGGTCTTTCCCCGCGACCCGTTTCCACCTGTCTCGGTGATATCGCGGTTCACGGGGGGCCGAGACGCGGAATGAAGGGTGAACAGCGAGGCGTGGAGCGAAAGGGGGACGAGAGGAGACTCTATTTTTACCCCTAAATGTAAGGGTATACCGTGGTTCCGCATTACGCGGCGGAACACCGGTAGCCGGAGCACGGAATAATACCTGGGGCCGAGAACTTTCACCCTTTCCACGGGGCTTTAAAACGCTTCCCCGTCGTCCCCCTTGGGAGGACGAAGAAAGGAGGATCGGGACAGGGTGGCGCGGACAGCCAGAAGATGGGGAGCCAAGGAACGGGGGTTCGCTCCTAAAGGCGAGATCCCGACCAAACGGCGGGCTACCCCTTTGACGTCGTTTAGGTAAAATACGACGGTCCTGGGAGGCTCCTGGGCCCTGTCAACGGGCTCTTCGAGACTCCTCCAAGGGAATCTTCATGCTGCGTGCCGGCGAACAGAGTTTCACTCTTGCGTTACGCTTCCGAGAGTAGAACTTTCCTCTGGGCGTAGATCGTCACGCTCGCTCTTCTTATTCTTATTCTTAGTCCCCGATATTGCTCCTGTTCTTGAGAGTGAAAGTCGCTGGGGTTTATTCTCTAGTGAACAGCGGGCTGACAGCTAGTCTCGAGGGTTGTCGAAATGCAGCTTCGGTGAGTTCTTTGCTTAAAGGGGGGAAGGGATACTAAAAGACACTGGCGTGTAAAATTAAAGGATCACTAAATTTTCGTTCACAACATTGCAACTTTATGAAAAAAAGTTGTAGATTACTTGTTCTATCTTCGAAATCCGGTAGTTTTCCTCGAAAAATTTTTTTACACTATGTAAAGGGTGAGAAACTGAACATACTTTTTCGTTTCTCTGTGTTAAATGTAATTCTCTCAGTGTTTTGGAAAATCGAAGTCATTATGACGAGAGAATTAACTAATAACCGAAGATCCTTATCAATAGAGTTTTGATGGATCTCTGTCCCACTTTTTCCGACGTTGGTGCATTACTCAGCCTACTGATTTGGAACACTTTCCTTCGGTTTTTTGTTCCCAATGCTTTGAATTGCATGACGAACGTCAGATCGGCTTTCAGCATTTCTCCAATAACTACGTGACAGAACCTCTATATATGGTTCCTTTATTTTAGGCGGATCCAAAATAGTACCGTCACAAAGCCGACTGTCGATTTGAATATTTCCACTATCCATCATGAAAAAGTCAAGCCTGTATTTCCGATATTCTAGGTTTGAAATACGCTTAGCCTGGTAGCAGAATCTAGACAGTAATTGGAAATGCAATTTAATAATTAGAATCGTAATGAATTGATAGAAAATAGAACGACGACGATTGTCAGTGACAAATACTGGGAATCATTCGCTGAACAGTTTCGACTGAAATAGACACAGAAAACTGGGTTGGCAGGCTCAACATCAAACAAGACAGGAGCGTATTGTAATCCGACGGTTTTTCAACAATATTACGACCTTCCATGAAAGAAAATTATTTTGTTAGCACCTCCTCGAATTCGTCTAAAAATGTATTATTTATTATGTAGCTGCATTACCGCATTATGTAGCCAAAAATTGAGCTTTCTATTTGAACAAATTATCTTGAAACTGGTATTAAACCGATTTCGACGTAAATCGTTCCCGATCGGTGCAATATTTTCACGCGTGCGGAAAGCGTCCATCGTTCGGGCACCGAAGCTGCGAGCCAAGTGTTCAGCCGGCCGGCGCGGCGCGGCGCGACGCGGCGACTTCGCGAAATCTCTGCTAAAGCTTTCAACGGTCCGCGTCTTTGTATTGCCGGAGTGGACGAGAGTGGCGGGCGCCGAGATTGTCGGCGGAAGAGTACGGGGCCAGGTCTCGTAAGAGAGGTCTGGTTCGAGAGGAGCAAAGTTAGCGACACGTCCAAACTTATCTCCCCTCTGTTTAATTTAACGTAGCTTCGAGTTAGCCGTTAACGTGGTGCTGCGCCGGGGAAACTCGGCCGACAAGCGTAGTTTCTGCGATCACGGACCTTGGTCCGCCGCCGCGTCCCAGGAACCCCGTCCTCTGCTTCTTCAGCACTTTCTTCAGCGGCGAGGCCGCCATTTGTTTCCGACACAAGCCGTGCCCGATGCTCCACATTACGGTAATGAGATACATCGAGGCAATATTCGATAAACTAGGTTGTTCTAACGCTGAACATAACTTTTTTTTCCATAAGAATGATATTTATCAAAGTAAGCCCCATTATAATGAACTGTGCTCTGAATTGTCGTGATTGGTCTCATATTAATCGGAAAAGTTTTATACAAGAATAAACTTATTTTCTGAATATCTCGGAAACCGGGATAAGACCAATTCTTATATTAAATTTAATTTGAAACTGTGAGGGGTTAAATTTAAAATTAAAATTATTATCAATAAAAATTCGATATTACCCTTCGATAATATTAAATTTTCCTATGAAGCAAATTCTATTAAAATTGTTATCAATACAAATTCAAACCGCAGAAGCAAAGTGTTATTTGGGTACCGAAATTGAACGTGATCGAAAAGCACACAAATTGAGGTTCCATCAATCGACATATATTCAAGCAGTAATTGAAGAAATTCAAGATGGAGGACCGCGATCCAGTGGGAGTATCTGGAGACTCACATCAAATTCTAACATGCAATATAGGAAAAGATGGAAATCCTGGCCCAATTATTTACGCACCATATCGACAATTGATTAGCTCTCTGATGTACTTAGCAGACGGTACACGAGCGGACATCTCGTCTACAGTTAGTGCATTAAGTCAGTTCCTAGAGAATCCATCAGACATGCACAAGCTGCAAAGCGCGTACCGAGATACATCGCTAGAACGTGCAATATGAGAATTGAGTTCAATTCATCGAAGATATAAAATGTCTTAATGGCATACTCGGACGCAGTGACATGATACTGACAGTAAATTATGGTCCTATAATATAGTTTTTAAGTAAACAAAGATTCGTCGCAACTTCAATAGCATATGATGCTACAAAGGAAATAGTATGGACACACAGGATTCTAGAAGAGTTAGGATTATGTCAACGTGAGTATGCTACATTGTGACAATGCAGCAGCTGAACAATTGATAAAAAAATCCAGTGTTTCTCTTGACGGCAAAACATATTACCAGTGACGAATAATTGGCGGATATACTAACAAAGCTGCTCATACGCATAAAGTTTGAAGTAAATAAAACTTATAATATTTGTACCCTCTTTTTACAATAAATATTAGATACCGTATATTCTGTGATTAGTTGCTACCATGGCTACATCACTGCAACCACGTCCCAATGGACACCAAGGAATGGAGACATCTACAGGGGTAAGTTGTTTAGGCTGATGACCTTGATAACATATTCCAAGGTTATTGAAATTAGCGATAAGGCGACACATCTAAACAATTACCCAGTATCCACCGGAACAGCGGGAGAAGTCGTTCCGCGCCATTTGCCGGCTAATTTGTAACGGGAAAAGTTGAAGGGACCCCTGCAGAGAGAAGTTCGGGTAAAGTCGGGTCGCGTATTCGAAAGCGGGGGCGGGTGTACACGGGCGGGCCAACCCGCTCCGTTCCCCCGGGGAATGAAATTTTAATGAGTCATAATGAGAACGCCGGAATATTAAGTAACGAGGCAGGGAGCACCGTCGCGCCGGCAAGGAATCGACTGCAACGACTGACGCGTCCGCCGTGTTTACGCTGCAATTGCATTAATTTTGGTCCTCGGCACCGCGCAAGGGCGAACCTCTGATGCACAGGCGCAAACCACGGGACGAGTATGCACTCGGAAACCTCGTGCACCGCCGCGGAGAAAACATGTGAAAGGCGTGGGAAAAATTAAGTATCCCGCGGTCCAGGAGTTTCGATTGCGCTCGAAATTTCGCGACGGATATTCTCCCGTACGCGAGCCACGCTAACAGGACGATGCAACATGCAAATTTCGCCGGGGCTCGCTCGCGTGCACACATTGCATCGCCGAGGGAATTTACGAGCGAGAAACTGGCGGGAACGTTTGGTTCGGAGAGCACGCTGTTGCGATTATTTATTGTCTTTCTCTTGTACTTCTGGTTTTTAATGGGCGCGCGCTGGTCTCGATGCTCCTCGCTTGATAAGTTGCCGTGTCGACTACATGGTTCACGCATTTTTCAGGCAGCCGCACAGTGGTCGGAAATCGCTGAAACGTTGCCAAAATGCCAAAAATGAATTTTCGGTTAGGCGTATGGCCCTTGCCTTACTGGATACTCAGGTAATGACTCTATGGGAAATCTAAAGTAAAAAGGTCTTACCATGTATACCTGCCAAATGGTGGGAGTACAAATATCGCTTTCATTCGTCACGCGGTTCTTATGCAGTGAACTACGGTGTCAAAAAGCAAGTGTGGAGCTTATAATTTTAAGAAAAGTGAATTTTTTTGTGTGTACAATGGATGGTGTTCCTGGAAGTAAGTACTATACATAATAATATTATTGGGTTTATATTAATCAGCGTTTACTATGTATAAAGACAGAGATAAAGTTTGATGCACTCATTTTAGAAATGTATACTAAAAGTTTTATATTCCATAATATTCCACAGAGATTTTTGTAGTAGACACCATTAGCTTAAATTATTTTGAATTGGTAGCTTGCCCTGATTGCACCTATGGTCGTGCGATCCATTTTTGTGACGCATTTTGACATCAGATTCATAATCAGCGACCCGAAAAACTTCAAAGTATCAATTTTGAACTAATTTGGAGTACTCCTTCCTATTTTGGTCACATTTTCGCGATTTCCGAGCACTGTGAGCCATTTATAATTCGTGGTTCGAATGGACTCTGCTTGCGGCCTCGCATTCCTTTCACGGAACTTCTATTGCGGCACGCACGGTACAGTGAGTAAACAAATGATTAGATCCAGAGTAGGAAAAACATATTTCTTTCTTATGCGACGAATAGAACATACACTACTTGATAAAAATAACAAGAATTCCGTGTAGATCATCTTTCCTGTAAAAATTGATTGTTTCAGTGTAAACTCGTCAATGTAGGCAAGTGGCTCTAATAATTTGATCATTCGTTGTATGTATTCGATTCCGCGGAATTTCGCGGAGGAGCGATATGTACCTATCGCGAACGTATCCAGCAACGAAGACCATCGCGCGATATGATTCCTCTGTAAGCGAAATCCTATTTCAAACCGTCTACCGAACAGGGCAAAAAAAAAGGTACCAAAATGAAAGGTAGATTTCGTACGCGCGTTTGTCGAGGCGATCGGTGCCCGATATTGAATCGAAACGAGAATTGGTCGGCAACGGTGTGCCAACCGTTTTTCCGCTCTTTCTCTCTCTCTCCCTCTCTCTCTCTCTCTCTCTCTCTTTTTTTTTCTCTGGTTCACCAGTTCTGGTTTGCGCGTTTGTAAAATCACTGGCTAAATAATGTATTTACAGACACGGTGTACCGAAGTTCGTTCAAGTGAAATCGGTTGCAGTAGGCTGAGATACATGTGTTTTCGTACTTCATGCGAAAACCATTGGAACACACTCGGTACGTGTGTACCTTCAAAAACCAATTTCATAGTTTTTCTAGCGGAGAAACAGCGCTGTATTTATTTCATCGACCCTTGTCGCGTACAATGGAGCGTGTTTGTTTACACGAACCGGGGTTTTGACGGAAATGCGTGTCTTACTACGCGAGCGAATCCCGTAATCCTCCTGTTTGTACATTCCTGTAGAAATCGCTGAAAGCAAATCTTTGTTCCAACAAATTCTTTGATACTTGTGGAAGGTACAGCGACTACCATTAATATTCGGACGCTCTTAAAAAAACGATAACTTTTTTGATAGTCGACCATACGATTTGAACTGCTTTTGAGAAATTATACCAATTAATTTACTACATGACGTGACAAGAAATTTTTTCAAAAATTGCAATTGGTCAGAATTGTAGAGAAAATACTAAAAGTTGCATTTTACAACTTTTTTACGTGGGTCTATATTGAAAATTTAAAAAATATGTTTTGTAGATCTGTGTCAATTATATGTATTGTAAAAGTTTCATCGAAATCGGTTGATGTGGGAAAAAACGACAGGCATTGAAAGATGTACGAAACCTTAGATTTGTTGCAGTTAGAGGCCGAAAATCGTGAAAAATTGCAATTTCTACCATCTTTAAACGTTTGTAGCTCATTCGAACGTTGACCAAATAATTGATACAAATCTACAAAACGTGTTTTCTACATTTTCAATATGAGCCCACATAAAAATGTTGTAAAACATAACTTTTAGTATTTTCTCTGCAAGTCCGACCAATTGGAATTTTTTCAAAAATTCTTTTCACGTTAAAAAAGTTATCGTCTTTTTAAGAGTGTTCGAATGTTAGTGGGAGTCACTGTATTTGTGGAAATTGATGTCTTCGCACGCAGTATTACACGTTACGATAACACGGAAGAATTTACCTAAATAGTTCCCCAGTCTTTTCGTAAATGATATGTCAATCTGGTAATTGCTGGCCTGGTAATATCGTGGTTCAGATTTGTCATTAGAATTTGAAAGTTGATTCGTTCCGAGCGACGGCAATTGCAGCACGCAATTCCCAGGGGAATATGAAGGTCGCCATCGGCTGAGAAATTGCTTCTAAATAACCGTAGGACGAGGAAGACCAGCTGCTTTAAAAACATCGTCTCAGGATCTGTACCCGACAGAAACTCATGCCGTTGCGTCGCAAAGGGCGAGAAGTCGACAGGGAGACAGAACGATTCGGCTCGGAGCGGCACGGCGAATGGTGGGGCGGGGCCGGGGCAAGGGAAGGGGCAGGTTCTTAAGAAAACTCGCAATATTTACCCAACGGAAATCAGGCACGACGTAAAAATACAAATCGTCCTAATCATTATTTACTTTACTTTACCGAGCTCCTCCGCGGCCCACTCCCCCGCGAGCCGGCTCCCCTAACCCATGAAACGGCGTTTTCGATCTTCGCTGCGCTCGAAAACGACGATTCAAGACGAAATCCCACGGTCCGGAACCAAGTGTCTGATTAAAGAAGATTCCCGCATCGATCCCGAGCCGCTGCGAACCGTCGACTTCATCAGCCACGACGATTGAAGTCGAAGGGCTCGGCCCGGACTTGTATTTCCGTTTACAAATGCGACTCCTTCGTGCAAACATAAATCCAAGGAACATGTTTAAAGTGTACAGAGTGATCTGGAGTTGATCGATGTCGGAAACAGAATGGAGAAGACGAGAAACAGCTTCCTCTTGTCTTTTAGATTTTTCTCCCCAATTATACAGGATTTCCTACTTTGTGCATCTCAAACCAAGGTTTTAGAGGTTTTGGAAATGAAGAAAGGAAGTGAAATAGTAATAGATATTAACTTGTTAAGTACTTATCATTTGCAATTATCTGTATCGTTCGTTTGTTGCGTGGCAAGATCACGTGACAAATCATCCCCAGCGTTTCAGCGACATTTCAGCGATCATTCTACTTTTATTTACACGTAAATTGCCACTTAAGCGGGGCTGGTCGGGAGAATTAATTATTCCGGTCGATATTTGCTGGCCATTAGCAAAGCGATCGCAGAGAGAAAAAAGAATCGCTCTCGGTATCGACAGTTAATAAATTCAACTGTCATAGGATATACTTGTCTTCGTCAGAGGTAATTCGGTCTGATAAGCGCGATCGTCGGCCATGCGGTGAAAGAAATTGAATTAGGTCCATGGCGAACGTATCTCGATGCGTTTCTTCTCTTTCCGGGAATCTTCTGGTCTGACTCAAGCTTCCCCGCTTAATCAGAGATAATCGGGAAATGGGAAAAATCTCGCCGGGTAACAGACGTTGAGCAGGAGACGCGATTCTAACGTGGGGGAGAAGAATAAAAAGCAGAGACCGTCTGGTGATTTCGGAGACGATGACGCACCGAAGTGTTTCTTTGTTCTTGAAAGTTATTCTGAGACATGCAGAATAAATTAATGCAAGGATAACTGCTCCAAAATAATATTTAAAGATCTATAAACATAGAGCATGGCAATACTTTGTAATTCAGAAAGAACACTGTTTTAAATACTACTTTAAAGCGATTTATTTGTTATCGTGCTCTGTTTAACCCGTTGCCATACGACAGGTCTCGGAATTATGTGCTCGCGACGGCCGGGTTACGAAGGCAACGCCCCTTCGACCTGGCCGCGCGTCTTGCTCCCCGTGGCGGCCCTAGTTCTCGAGATAGCTCAGGCGCGTACCATAGAGTGTTACAATGTAAGTGTCGGCGATGCGAATAGCTACGTCCAAACTTCCCGTAGATCTTACCAATTTGCCAAGCACGTCTAAACGTGCACGAAAATCAAGTTATCTCACATGTTAATACAATTTGGACAATACAATTGAAAACTACTTTTAAAATTTATCTTCCGAATGTATTTTCCAAATTTATTTTCTGCAGCTGTTGTCCGAAATTATCGTGCGACATAGTTTAATAGACCTACAGTGGATACCGCTGACAAACAAAAAGCGCATTGACATTAGTACCTCGACGGTAATGTGGAAACCTATTCATACGGGTATCGCCCTAATGAGCCACGAATAGCTCCTATGGTACGCGCCTGAGGAGTTCCGAGCACTGTGGGCCGTCACGGGGAGCGAGACGCTCGGCCGGGTCCAAGGGGCGTAGCCTTCGAAAACCGGCCGTCGCGAGCACATAATTCCGAGGCCTGCCATACGAATTAAAAGAAATTCCATGTGAAATGTAACACTTATTATGTAACTTGTCATTTCTGTAAGTTTTAAAACGCCACCAAGAGCGGGAAGAAAGTATAATTTAAACCGCAGTTACGACCCATTGAATAAGAAGGCAAATTGTACATCTAATAAATAAAGAAAAAGATAAATTCAATATTTTTTTTTGCACCGTCAGAGTAGTTTATCCCCTTAACAGCCCCCGCTGAAGTACAACGGTGCACATCGAAGTAAGAACAATCGCGTATCGACTCTTCCACAGCTTCGTGGAAGGTAGTGCTCTGCGAGGTCGGAAGTAAACCGTTAGGAGAATGATGTGCTCGGTGAGATCGGGGGGGATGAAAAATAAGCCCAGAGGGTTCGGGAACAAAATGGCTCATTGGCCACGCGTTCGCCTAACTACGTTACTCGTGGCGAAGCCATTTCTTCTCGCTCGGAGCCTCGGTCGAGCCCTCGAACGCCGGGGTGCGGAATTGCGGGTGGATATCACCAGCGTCAGTCTGGTAGAACCTAGCAGAAAAAGGAATTTCGGAAAAAAGAATAGGAGATCGACGACGCGACGACGGCCGGGCTAAAGAAATATCCGAGCGCCCCTTAGCCGCGGGCCTGCGAAATTGAATACTGCCCCGCGAAATTGAAACAGGAAATTCGACGCGATTCGTTGCCGCTTTGTTGCCATGGCTGGCTACGAATTTTATTTTCGTCCCCTCGGCCGGCCACTGATTTCGTTGGCCGCGATACACCGTGCATTGTTACAGAAACGATGCGAAGAAAGTGAGCTGGCTGAACGTGTAGAAAGAAGTCGGATGGTTTTAGGTTCTCGCTTTATTTCACTTGCGATCGGACCCGTGAACTTTCAACAATAACAAGACTAATAAAACGCGAAGTCGCGAGATGTCGAATATGAAAATGCATTCGTCAGAAACTGCAAGCGAAACGAACACAACTGATCAGGAGTGAACCCGAAACCTTCAAATATTTTTATACCTTTATAAACAATTAATGTGTGCGAGTGTTTTACCGGACGGTAGTCCTTATTAAAAAGAGCAACTTTTGCCTGGAAACTTTTTTCCTATCCCTTACAGTATGTAATTGCAAAATAGCCGAATTTTCGAGGGTCGATTTCAACCCCTTAAAGTGTGTTTGGTCAGCAAATAAAAATCGCGTAATACATACATACATATGCATTACGTATTCCCAGAGAGACATAATTTTTTGAATTTCCGGGTTCGGGTAAATTCCCTGTGAGTGCAATAAGACTGAGTAAAATTTTAATTGTAATAGATTACTTTGAACAAACTTGAAACACCGACATAAATACTTAAATACTCTCCTCTAAACAAATCTGATGTCCACCGTAAGACAATCCCTTGAACTGAAATAAGTTTTATTTTTTTTGTTTTTTATTAATGCAATTTGAATCTCAAGGAAGAGATTATTTTACAGTACTGTACAGTACTACATAATACGTCAAAGATTATAAACATTCGTGTGCCTGCTTAACTAGCAGTATAAAGATGCATTCTTTTTTTTTTCTTGTTTTTTTTTTAATCTTTAGCTCACAGTCATTCAGAAATGAGTAGGTCACTTTACATGTCTCCGACGTAGGTCTGGACAGTACAACATTACATGAGAGCGGAAGAATAAGTTTTAGTTGAAACACAGAGATCAATACAAAAGCGTTCGTGGAATAGTGGAGAAACTTCTGAGAGATTTGGTAAATGTATACAATGTCCAGGCTCGCGAAGGACCTTGAAGAAAACCGGCAGAAAAAAGTTTCCAGGGTTGAAAACATAGAAAGGAAGATGCTGTATAGAAGAAGTATTCTGTCTGAGAAAAAGAACTAGCGCCGCTAGCAATGACGTATCAGCCCGATTTCAAGGATAAGAGCCCCACGGTCACGTTTAAATTCACCACACATATACACACACGCCGTGTATCGCAAATCGGTCGGAAATGATCACGACGTTTCGCCAGACGTTGCCCCGGAGCTACAGAACAAAGTGGGCCATCGCGAGCGGTAAACTCTGTGGTTACGAAGAGACTAAAATATTTTTCTTATAAAAGCACTTCCGTGTCGGAATAAGGGAATTTTCAACGGTCGATGAAGACGTAAATATGGGTCAAACCTGCAAGGACCGAGTTTGACAGAGTAATTCATTTTATTTCATTGGTGCTGTGCTTTTTGTTAGTGGTGGAGTATTTTAAAAATGTGTAAACACTATAATTGCATAAAGATTCGTGATCCAGTTATGACACGTCTGGAAAATCGACCAGCCTTTCCCGGAAAGAAAATTCATACGACAAAAATTTATTTCCGCTGTTCTTCTATTCTATTGCACATTCGTATTTTCACAGCGTAAAGAGCGTGCAAAAAGCATTGCTAAGTACATTTACGTATCCAAGCGAGCATCCCGTACGTAGAAGAACACCACAAGACAGGCACAAAGAGCGAGGATTACAATAAAATCGCATAATAAAGGCAGCGAAAGAGTAACGCGGACTTCTAAAAGTTGGTTAAAATGGAAACTCTGTAAAGAGAATCCTCGTTTCTTTAATCTCGCGGCTGAAAATTGCATGATTTAATTACTGCGTACACCCGTTTACAAGCATTCAAATTGTTCGTCGCTCAACGTAGCGAATTACCTCTGCGATCACCGTCATTTAGCAAACATTCGAACTATAAATTCTGTTGCAGCCTCGCGAGGCCGAAACATGATCGATTAGAGCGGTCGATCAAAGTGCTTTATGACCACTGTGGCCCGACGTTCTCGATTCAAGTTCTAATTGTACCTGTAAATCACAACAGAGGTCACATGGGACAATAAGACAAGATTTTCAGTGGCAGATTTCCATTGGTTTGGCCGAGACAACCACTACTGGATTTTACACACAACCATAATCATGAAAAACTCGAGAATATGGTAGACACAATGCAACTAGAATCGGATAGAACACGCTAAAATAGGAACATTAGATTGCACATTTTATGCATTTATGACACAAACGAATAGGATTCACAAAACAGTGAAAACATTAGAAGTTAAAAATATTGTCGTATTTTTTTTTTAATTATTTAATGTTGCATCAACATCAAAGGTTATTAGCAACATGGTACATTTCCTTACAATAACTTATACATTTTTGTATCCTTAATATATTGGGCGAGGTAATGATCTGGGGAACTTAGCATTTTTTCTTTCGTTTTCGTATTTTTTGCATTCTATTAATGATTAATGTTGATTGGTACTTTATATATATATCCCAGATCTGCGTTTTCTGTTTTATTTAACAAAAATGAATGGGTTATTTCTGAGTGTCCAATTCTGACTCTAGAAATTGAAGTTTGAATTTGACGGTCCACTGGACTATTTTCGTATTATTTTCGGCTTAGTGGACGTATTAAGAAAGGGAATATATTTCGTCGAAAGGGAATATCAATCGAGGTAAACAATTTTTATTTTGCACAAAGCTGCAGCATTCAGCTAGAGAAGGTGTTTCGATTAATTTCAACTTTAAAGTTGCGTGCAAGCGTAGCGAGATGTTCGACGGTGCGTAATTCCGCATACGAATTTCGGTATTTGTGGACGTAGCGAATTCCTATCGATGTCTGTAGGTTCTCATAGAGCCGGCACAGATCGAAATTCCTGAAATATGTAGAACGAACCGTTGGGGATTTGGCATCGGTAGCGTGCACTGACCACAAAGAGAAGTCCTGGTACACAATGCTCGCGAATGGCCGCGGGTATAATCAAACGGAAGAGGGCCCACTCGAGCGGCGGCGATCTTCCTTTATCGAGTATTAACTAGGAATCCGTGGAACGGATGGTCGTCTTTGTCTATTCCGTTGGAATAATAGCGCGGCCGATGCCCGTTCAATTGCACCGGTCGCGGCGCAACGCCGGGTAACAATAAAAAGGATGTATCGTCCGAGGTAATCGTAACGAACGAGGGCAATTAACTCACCGGGGAGTCTGCTGAGACAGCGGATGATTCGAGACCGCCTGGAAACGCGGCCGACCACCATCGACGCTCGAGGAAACTGCAGCGCAGTTATCGGGAACAGGATTATTCGGGAGTTCTGATTACGTAGCCTCCGAGTCTTCCGCCCCGTTCCCGGTCTAAATGTAATTAGCTGTCGACCACGAAAATTATCTCGGCCTCGGGAATCGCGACGTGCAAGCTCCCGTCTCCGAGCAAACGTATGGTTGTTAACCGAGGCCCTCCGGATCGTCTCATCGACGCCTCCGCGTCACCAAATATAATTAGCACGGTAATGTTTCGGTACATGTGACACAGATGTGCATGATATTCTTGAAAAATTCATACCCATCACCGCGAAGAATATCCTTTTGTGGAATCCAGAATCTCCGAGAAGTGTAACGATGATAAACCTTTTTTCTTTGTTTTCAATTATTTTTTCGTGAAACGGTTTACACCAATATATTTTTCACATCTTTCTGATTAAATTATCATGTGAAATATCGATCGTAATTGTGTGACACTTTAACGAAAATGATTTCGGCGCTGGGTTCGATAAGAAAATACAATAAGAAGCCTATTTGCAGAAATTTATCGATTTACGTTTCGATCTACATTGAGATCATCCTCAGAATCGGCTTTTCAAAATGTACAAACCTCTCGAAAATATGCTGAGGGATTAGAAAATTTAATTTTTCTGTAATTTCTGAAATTCTATTGTTTAACATATTGTGTAAATGGTGTGTGTCCTTGATGGCTATGTTTAACAGTTTTCTCATGTACCTGTCATTGAGGTTTTTTAATTTATTATATGTAAACTTCGATATGTTAAAACTTTCTCTTTTATAAAAAATTGGGTATGATTCTGAGGATGATCTCAATGTAGATCGAAACGTAAATCGATAAATTTCTGCAAATAGGCTTCTTATTGTATTTTCTGATCGAACCCTGCGCCGAAATCATTTTCGTTAAAGTTTCTGATTAAAGTGTATTATTCTCATTTTGCTACAATTAGTATAGAAAGAAGGAAGTGTTTGCTTGGTATACGATGTAAAACTTTGGCAACTGTTTAACAATTGCTTATCGCACGAGTTGAGATACGGGAACACGTAGCGATTCTTGAGCTTTACGCAACGAAGCCGCACGAAACGAGCGTCCGACAACGCGTACCTCATATTTTATCGGAATGGGAGTATAATTAGTTGGAATAACCGAAGATATAGCGGTACCATTACGCGAGCAGCGCAATAAATGTAAATCAGGCGGCCGCGGAACCGGCAATAATTCCAGGTCCAAAAACAGTGGCGCGTCAACCGGCTCTCTATTATCATCCTGCTGGCTCAGGGAAAGGATATAAAGCTCCAAGTGCCCGGAAATAATCGCTAGACGTGTCTGTGGTTAAACGCAACACTCTTGTCAGGCACTTGGGACAATTGAACTGCATCTCGCAGACACACAACCGTTTCTGAGTATCTATGATAAGTCTTCAGGCTCTCCTGCATTTATAAGTAAGGGAGCACGCTATCGCGAATTCTATTTTGTCTACTAAATTTACTGTGTGTATTCTTCGACTCTGAACTATCGCCCACTGAATTCACAAACGAATTCCTGGCTGATTTTGCGATGAAATCTGCAATTAAAGATATAGAACTTAATTAACTGCTGCAGCACAGAAATACTTCATTATATTTGAAAGTATTTACTTGGTTAGAGATAAGTGGATTGCAAATCTTTATGCAAATTAAACATTCTCTAAGTTAATTTTAAGAAGTAGACATTTAATAATTTCAACGAATCTGAAATAGTAGATATTTATTAGTGTCAGTTTACTTATTCATTTTCGTCATAAACCTTCTTGCTATCATGATTGTGAATCATTTATGATAAAGTCTCTCGGCTGTGAAATAATCGATCGAGAAATTGAAATAGAACCAGGGTAATAGATGAAAATAGTATTTCAGAGTATTAATATCTATCGTGGAACGTTCTGTGAGGTTTCAAAGAGAATTATATTTTCCACGAAGACAACGCTCAAAAAGCACGTAATAGATGCATTGTTATAATAACGAGAATAAAACCTGTTTGCACACCATTTGGCAATAAGATTGCATCTGAACAAGGAAAACGAGTTTTTCCGTCAAAGTTGCTTGTCGCACAATTTCAATTTAAACGCTCGTTTGTGCGCTCGATACGAGGAAAAACATCTCATTCTGTCTAATTTAATTAAGGCGGTAATTTCGCAAGCTCATCAAGAGCGACGTCTAATACCATAAAGAGAGACCGACTGTAGTCTCTTGGAAATGTTCGAGGCAAGACGCGCATCCTCGGTGTGTTCCGATGTTTCCGTCAAGCCGGAGCTCTCTAAAGGCGGAAAAGTTTTATATTAAACTATGGCCTGATTAAGTTTCGCTGAACGATGCACATTCTCATCCTAACGGAAATCTCCTTACGCTTGTCGTACAATTGCGAACTGTAGCCCGACGAGAATTGTTGCCACTAAATTGAAGTATATTACTGCTTAAAGACTCGAACGAATTCCGATCTTTTCGCGAACCGAATGTCGCTCTTTGCTACCCTTAACTAGTACAATCTCTGTCACGTTGAAATGAATCATTCGTATACGAATAGATATGGAATGTTACGGATATGGAATATTATTTGACCAAACAAATATTTTTAGAGATAAAGACTTTAGATGTAATTTTAGATTTTATTGATCTCATTGAAAAACAGTGGCCCATATGTGTATGCCAATCTTTATCTGTCACGTGTCACTCCATAGGTGACATTTTACGATACTTTTAAAGGTTCGCGAAATGTTAAAAATAATATGTACTTTGCATTAGAATGGCGGAAATGTTACATATTTATAGGTGAATACGTTACAATGACAAATAACGTCATATCTAAACTGAAGAATTTATTTTTATAGGGGGTTATTGGATCCAGCAAAAATTTTGCTAAGATCTGCAACATGCAAATACGTCGTAATAACAGGCGTTCGCATATTGGGTGTGTACGTAATGGGGGTCCACGAAATGGGCTTTCATACAATGGGCGTGTACACAACGGGCGCTCGCATAACGGACACTGGGGGTGACATGTTGGTTCACAAATGAAATTGTTGTTGCTATTGAAGGATCCATTAAAAAGTATTTAGCCACGGCCCATAGACTTGCAAAAAATGATGATGTAATGTACTAAAATCGCGGGAAACTTAAAGTTGAGATTTTCGCAGCCCAGTAGCGCACCGCAGACCAATCAGCGACGCGACGTCTCGCAAAAGAGGACTGCGGTTTGTTAAAAAAAACTGGGAGCGTCGAGGATGATAGTGAAGCCAATTCGCCAGTGCGATTTCTCGGCCGTTATCTTGCCTCGTCGCCGGCGTTTTCGGGTGAAAGGCGACGGGCGTGGGCGTGATCTGGTTGATTTCCTCCGCAGACGCATTCCGGGGATCGCGATCGGCCCCGCAAAAGAGGGAGGAATCATTTGCGTGGGCGGTCGAGCAGGACCACCGGTTCGCCGGTGACATTCGTTTCTTTTGTTGTCTGGCCGCATTACGAGGGAAACGAGCCGGGATGACACCGGAGAAAGACGGAAGACGCTCCGCGCCGTGCGGCGCGTCGCGGCGTCTTCGGCGCCAGGTTCGAGTTCCTCGCCGGAGGTTTCGCCGCTTTATACCAGGCACAATGCAATGGGCATCGTTATGGCCGAGCACCACCATAAAGACTAGCGTCACCCGCGGCACAAAGCGCGCTATTTTCCCACCCCCAAGCTACACCCCCCCCCCCGCATATCCAACCGTGGCCACGTTTTTTTTTAGCCGCGCAACGTGCACCCTCGCGCGCACTCTATTCGACGGTAATGGCTTCTCTCGCATACTTACTGCACCTCTTTCTGGTCCAGCTTGTCGAGAGAACGATCTCCGAGTGTCCCCCTTGCCAAGTTACTTCTCTCCTGCTATATCATGCAACACCCGTTTTTGGCAACCCAAACAGGAACAGACTAGATAAGTCAGTCAGCTCTTTTCGCAGCGATTGCTTTTCCCCTTTGGGTCCGTTAGCGATTGTTAGGGCACGAGGATGTTTGAATGCGAAGTCACAAAGAATTGTGCATCTCTACCTACACTGATTTTTTTTTGTTTTAATTGAGGAAGTCTCGTAAGAGATTTATTACAACTTTAGGAACAAAACAAAATTCACAGAAGAAGAAACCTATACAAACAAAAATGAGGGTATATCACTTCTGGTTACTAATATTGTTCTCGAGGTATAACATAGGGGTATTTAGTGGTATACGGTCTGCTGATATTGTTTTGAGACCAGCGGAATAGAACACTGACCATAATAGCAGTGCGCTCGACTCGCCTTTACCTAAAACGGGGGTACACTGCGTCCTTTTCCAGCATATTGTGAGACGATTACGGAAAAAACGCCATTTTGTGAAAGGTCTTATTTTGAAGAGGAAACTTCAAGGAATATAACCATATTTTTTTCAAAATTTACATTACTGGCCAAAATTGAAAAAAATTTGTTTAAATTTTTTGACATTATAAAGTTAATTATCGAGGATGAAAAAATTATTTTATAATAGCTCAATCCTTTCTGAATAAAACAAAAGAAAGTATAGCTCAATTGGACAAACAGTTCCTGAGATAAAAATTCGTAAGTGAGGCCTATTTTCGCCAAAATGGGCAAAAATCGCAAACTTTGAAGGCCTTTTCTAAAAAAATTCGGAATCGGCAAAATGATGACTTAAACCTCCCCTAATTTCACATGGACTACAACATATTTCAATTAGAACAAAATGGTGATTATGGTGACCGCAAAAAGTGATCGATTCGGCATGGAATGGCCCCTACTTGTTTTTTCTTAAACGCGCAGATTACAGTTTTTTAAAAAATGACAATATATGAAGGCTGGCTACGACAGTGGGGCCAGCCAGAACTTGAAGAGATTTTTCAACAGCAATGATCGTTGAGTATCGTAGAGATTACACTGCCAAAGGACGTGATTTAGAGTTTCACACTCGAAACCACATCCACACCTAGGGTTGTCGATAATACCGATACGAGTGAGAGGGCCAGCAAGATGGTAGTGATCAGCTCTGCTTCTGTTTAATGTGACAATAAAGAGGCGAGATAGTTTTTTATGTTTCAACCAAGGATGACGGTTTTCCTAAAAAAATTAAGGAAATAGAATTTACCTTTGTACAACCCTTGGTTTTTTAAAATCGTGGAAGTATTGTGAAAAGCTTCTTTCGTGAACAGTTCGTACAGATCGATAAAAGGAATTCTCGAAATACCTAAGGAACAAAAAGTGCCAGCACTTTTGGCTAAATCGTCAGCAACTTCGTTACCACAAATACCGGAATGAGAAGAGGAACCCAGGAAAATTTAATAAAACACTTATGGGAACTATTCCGAAGGAATTAATTATATCCTACACTAATTTCTTAGACGTCTTTCCGACCTCTTACCGACCAACATTCCCTTCGTACGGAAGGACACCCGGTTTATTCGAACCCTTCTTCACCCCTCGATTTCGAATTCTCCCGAGTTCGCAGCCATTTTGTTCCCACCTGCACCCTCGGCCCTCCCTTCGAAGCTACTGTCACGGGAAAGTGACACTTTAGCGCATTCATTCCCCAGGCCCATTCGCGCCGTTATTTTTATTCGGACGCATGAATTTTTCGAACGATACGTCTCGCGACCGGAAAAGGCTTCCGGTGTTCCGTCTGTTGATAGAGTTTGAATATTTGAACGGGAACGGTATTACAGATGGAGGGTCCAATGAATTCGTTATGAGAAAAGACGCAGGTGCAACAGGAAACACCGAGATTCTGAGACCGGTAGATACGTGAGTGACGTAGATGCATTTCCGTTATGCAGAGTCGTGACAGTTTCCTGTACTCTGGAAATACTACTTAACTTCTTGTGGGTCACTGGCACACATATGCCGATGCAGAGATATCATAAGGTAATCTTGAATTGATGCGATCAATGTCAGTATAAATAGCTGAGCAAGAATATTTCTGTGGTGCCCAGAGCTAAGCTTAAAATTGATCAAATTAACAAATCGAGTTCCGTAAATCTAGAGATAATCAGGTCGGGGAGATGGCTCGTTTTACGAATTGCAGCCTGAAGACAAGTGGAAGATCACCGACAAACGACGGATTGGTCTGTTAGCGACTACGGATCCATTAATCGCACTCTCGTTCTGGCCAGCATCGGTGGAACCTTCGCCAAGTCGACAGCACCGGCGAGAAAGAACCGAAGAAGATGGGAAATGTAGCAATTGCCGACGTATAAACTCACTGGCTCGGTGCTTTTATGAGTCTAATATAAAGAAACGACCTTGGTCAACTATCTGCCAACAGCTAGACGATGTTTCATGAACTCCTGTCACGACAGCATAACATAATCCCTTTTTCCCGCGCGTTCCTTCGTTTCTCTCGTTAACTTTCTTCAGCTTCTTCCGCCTCGTACTTTATTTCCTCGTACACGATTCAGTTCTGCGATCGTCTTTTTATAGATTTTTTCAAATGCCACCGGTGGTTACACTTTTCCACGACATTGTTACACTAAACTTGCGCTGAAAGTCGTGTTTGATTTATGTTCATTGTCGCGGTTTGGCTTTTTCGCGGATTGCAATTCTCGCCCTTTGATTACAGCAAACGCATAAAACAGAAAACGAACGTTTATTTATCGGCTGTATAAGGTCGTAAATTTAATTTCTGCATTGTTTTTAGAGCATTCATCGTTGCGAAACAAAACGCGCAAAACAGTTTTCGATGAATTGCACACTCTTTCAACTAACCTTCGCCATTTATCTACAAGGATTGCAATTCTTCGGTGAACAGAATAAAAAAAAAAGGATAAACAGTGGTGCAGCGATTGCAACTTAATATGTGTATCGATAGCTGTAAAAAGCAATATTTACTATCTTCTTCCTCTAGCAATTGCTATCTTTTCAAAATTCTACGCATCATATAGCGAGACAGTCCGAAAAAAAAATGTCTAGTCGGTTGGTCCAGTTTTAAAAAATGTACTGCGTTTTAAAGGATGTATCAACAGCTTTTGACTTGCTGTATATTTATAACGACTATAAATCACGGTGCAACGCAAACCATAAATTTCAAGCTATTACACAGGCGGTCCGCACGGAACAGTATCCTCCGGACGATGGTCGAATCGCTGAAGCTACAGTGCGAGAGCGTGAATTAGAAAAACACCGGATTGATCGAAAAAGAAACGCAGAATTCCGGCGCAGCAACGTCCGCGTTCCAATCACGGACCAGACAGGGAATGCAGTCACTGATATACACGCATGAAATACGATATTCAGGTAGTTTCGGAGCGGACCCATTCGGCTGCACCCGGATCCCCCGTAAGCCGTGTGTCGCGGCCGAGATTTCGCGTAACAGCGCGGAAATATAACACCTTCATCGCCGGTGACGCGGTAATACTTGCAGTGTAACGTTTACCCATATTTCAGGCTCGAGCGCATTGAATGCAGTTACAGGCCGGAACACCGCGTGAACGCGGGTTTATTCGACGGTGTAAATCTTCGGGAATCCTCGAAGAATATGGGGGTTTCTGCTCGATTCATTTCGAGGGTTACGGAGACGTAGTGCGCCACCGACTTCGCCGCATTTTTCTTCGTGCCCGTGGAACGAAGCCGTTCGTGAAATTGTGTCATACTTTCGCGAACGTAACGCGCGACCGTCGAAAATCAATTCCTCGGGACTGTTCTTCGAGAATTATCGACCGACCATCTTATCTTTTGCAGATTCAGAAACGAAGTTAATATTTATTTTGTTCGTAGACGTCGTTGTGGGAATGTGGTTGTAGCAAACAATATTTAATGGAAATTAATGAAATAAACATTTTCGTGGTGTGTTACATAGTATGCAGATTGCGCTTTCACGATTTTTCAACTCGATCGAATATTTCTTTCTAAGACCAAGTGCCTCTATGAGGTATACATGTACAATGGGTGTACAAAGTATTCGTACAACTTTTAAAAACGAATAACTTTTTCAAAATTCGACCCAACATATTGAGTATTTTTGAGACGTTAGAAGGATTAGTTTTTTAGCTAATGTGTAAATAATTGTTTTTTTTTTTAATTTTTATTGGTCGCGAAGGACAAAGTAAAGGTTGCGATTTTTAAATTTTTTATCTTTGCCTGTAATGACAATGTATAAGGTGCCTTTGGTAGGTATAAATAAGTTATCAGTTCTAGGTAAAACTTTAATTTTCGAAGATCAAGGTCATTTCAAGGTCATGTTATTATACATATCTGAATGTATTTTTCCATCAATTACACGGTGCAACAAAAAAAAAGTAGTTATGTATCAAAAAACATCGATGACCTTGATAACTCTGAAAAAAATGACCTTCGGAATAAAATATTCGTGTCAGATATTTGGACACCATGCACATTACGTAACAAATATTTTTTGCATCACAATAACCTAAAGAGATATTTAGGTGACCTTATTTAAACGGACCACCCTGTATACATGTGCAAAGTTTCATCGAAATCGATCAAGGTTATTATGAAATATAAATGATTGAAAATAGCAAAAATTATAAGAATAAATTCAAAGATTTTTACATGTTACAATGCCCATAGTTTTCTTTTACGCCTCAACCGATTTCAATGAAACTTTGTACATGTATATAACTTACTTAGATTTACAAAATACATGTTTGAAATTTTTATTACAGGCACAAATAAAAAATTTAAAAATCGTGACCTTACTTTTTCCTTCGTGACCAATAACAATTAAAAAAAAAATATTTACACATTAGCTAGTAAACTAATCTTTCTAACGTCTCAAAAAAACTCAATATGTTGGATCGAATGTTGAAAAGGTTATTTGTTTTTGACAGGTGTACGAATACTTTGTACACCCACTGTATACACAAGTGTCTGTGCCTTAGGAATTTATTGTCTCCAAATCGTATTAAACGTTCGTAGTAAAAATGGAGTTTACACACAGACTTAAGATCAGTACAGACATTGCTATCTTATGCGCGATTCATGACGTTCATTTCCGTTATATTTCATGATTTCATCCTACGAGACCACATACGTTTCACGTCAAAATCGCCTATTCTATCTACTTCCGTCAACGAAAGCCGCTCAGAATCGACACCATTCAATCAGCAGTTGCTCAAACAGTGAGTCCCCTATCCCAAAAAACTAGGTTAATCTACTCAGCCGGTGTGGTCGCTGTTTAACGTAAATCTACCCTGTCTGCCTCTTCTCGAGAGGATCCCGTCTAGAACAAAACAAACGCACAAATATTTGCGAGGCCGCGATAAAAGCTTTCGAGCACGGGCGATTCATGGCGTCATCGTTTACCCGGAAGCTGGAGCGGGCGGACGGAAAAAGACGCGAGGAAGAGCGGTGTCTTCCTCTGGAGATCTTCGAAACGACGAGAAGAAACCGGAAATATTTCCGAGCGGCGGACCAAGTTTTCAGCGACGCACTAATGGCGTCGTTTTATCACGATCATCGAGCCGCGATTCTGCATGCGACAAGCCATCGTTACCCCTCGCAACCCCCGACGCTTTCCACCCCCGCAGCTTTTCACCCCCGTCCCTTTTCACGGACAATCACCGGTTCCCCTTCTTCCGTAGCACCGAGGATCCCCCTGCCCTCCACGCTGCCACTTGACACTAGACAGTCTCTTCTGTCTAGTGGGGTGGCTGCATCCGCAACGTTCAAAAACCTCTGGCTGCACCACCGAGCGCGCGTACACACGCACACCGACGCGAAGCGACGCGACGCGTCGTCGCGTACGTAAGCTTGTGGATGTGTCGCGTGCGTGCATACGCGCATCCCGGATGCGACAGCCGCACCAGACAACGCTTCAGACACCTTTGACCCTGGGCTCTTTCGCTTTGTTCGTTTCACGGAGGATTTCAGTTGCGAAAGAGACCCGGCGACACCCTCGCCAGAGATTAACCCTCGCCAGACGGTCCTCGGACGGTCTTCGCCCGTAGCAGAGCTTTGAAACGGTGTTTTCGATTTGCTACAATAATTCAATTAAGGAGGCATAGGATAATCGCCTTTCTTTTTTTTTTTTTTTTTATTGAGGAAATCTCAGAAGAGATTTATTACAACTTTAGGAACAGAACAAAATATACAGAATAAGAAACATATACAAACATAAATAAGGGTAAGGGTATATCTCTTTTTACCCTAATTGGTTTTTTTCCTTATATGCACAAGTTACAATTTTTTAAAAATGTCAATATATGAAGACTGGCTATGACATTGGGGCCAGCTAGGAACATAGAAATGCCAACTTGAAGAGGTTTTCCAATAGTACAGAAGTCAATATTATTATTACTTAATTGACGCGTCTTAAGTTTTTAATTTTTCTTCTTCGCGTCTTACTGTACCGTTTGCCGCACTTGTGCACGGTCCTCACTCAACCGTTGCCTAACAGCCAAGAAAAACAATCTTCCTTTGGTTCTCAATGTGATACACCATAGATGTAATATCTTCTGTGCAGAATATAAGAAATTAGTAAATACTAAGTTTGAAGCATTCTTTTACAGTTTAATTTGATTTACACATAAATGTACTGTCAATATAAAAGACTATTTTCTTGATTTTTGAAAAATTATCACGAACGTTCACAATCTACCATTGGTGGCGTCAACATTGATACACGAATCGTGCTGAACAATTTTTCATCGCGAATTACAATGATCCGCAATCATCAGCATAATCTCGCGAGAACATCGACTCGAGGGTCTCTAGATCCGACGAAATAAAAAGTGTTTGGTACCTCGAAGACGATTTAATGGCCGCAAAGCTTCCCCCGAGGAATATCGGGACGCGGGATATCCGAGCATGTATGCATAGCTCATACGGGAATGTTCGAGCTCTTACCTTCGATTTTTCTTCAGAAGCGTAGACAAACGTCGCTCGTGAATATCGAGATCGGCCAGAGGAATTCCCTATTCCCGGCGTACTTGAGCTAAGGCGAGAGGAGCTGGATATACGATTCGAAACGTAAAAGCGTCGTCCTCCCGGCAGCTACCCACCCGTAGACCACCCTTCCGCCACCCTGCCATTAATAGTATGCATTTATTCGGAGACGCGGAATTAGACCAGGGATTGCGGTCGCAAGCAGAAGTGGGCGCTCGCCGTTTGAAAATCGCTGGGCAAGACGCTTTTGAATTATTCAATCTTCCATCGATGGAAAAGCGTCGGCTTCTACTTTGCTCTCTTCCTTCTACCCTTCCTCTTCCCCTTTCACCCCAACCCCCTCGTGACGACACTTATCCCCGCACCGTTCCTTTACCACCCGCAACCTAATATTAGCCAACTAACCTTTTTGCACGGGAGTCGCTTTTATACACGACACCGTGACAACATCGACTCTTCTTGTTCCATTCTCGGCCGTGAATAATGATCGACGCACAGTGGTGCCGATGGCGAATTTAGCGGGTCAAATATTCGATGCTAATAAACGCAATTATAATTATAACTTTTGCCTATTCCTAAGTGGCATTATTATAACTAGACTGTGAATTTTTATGCAATTTGCAATTTTTATAGGCAAATTTTAAAAAAGTGGAATCACATAAAATCTTATTTTCGAGGGTAGTAGCCTCTAGTTTTGGAATAAATAAAAATCGTACTAAATTCTGTGGAATTTTATATTCTAGCATTTTTTGACAATTTTTAGAAGCCATGAATTAATAATGATCCGCAGTCTAATAATTATAACTGATAATATGTATGAAGATTATAATAATAATTTTTTTAATATTCCGACGGAGTTCCAGGGGTCAATTTTCTTCTGATACATTCACTGTGGACAGTACATTCCTCAATAGTGTTTTTAAATTGATCTCATTCCATTAACTAATTCTCGTGTTGTCTTTTATCCTTATATGCAAAAAGATCCTGCACAGATCAGGAAGAAAGAAACGAGTGGAATGCAAGTATAGTCAACAAGAATGTAATCGATATTTATGCAATCAGTTAAAACAGGAATTGATATCGAGCAAGAATGACGTAATCTGTAAGCGAAATTTACATCCGCTATAGAAACCATGCTGATGAGTAGCTGATACGAGATGTTCTTTTCGAATATTAATTAATTCATTTAATAAGATTGATAAGTAGATTCGCTCGGAGAATGAACATTATTTTGGTCGTATAATGGAGAAATGAATATTTCCATATCAATACTCCTTGTGCAATCGAAATTCCCATATTCTACACTTAATAATCAAAATGCGGGTGTTCTTTGCGTGAGTAATTTATAATGTGGTTATTGTATTCATTGCCAACGGTTTTCATGTTACGTTTAAAAAAAAGGGTAAAAATATTGCTATTCAAAATTTATTAAAATCTATTAAATTTAATCCTGCTTCACTTCGTTAAGATTGTGTAATATACATATATTGATCCAGTGACGTCTTCATTTTATTAAAAAGATGAGTGTATATTTTAGTAATATTTATATCTGTTTTTACTTTCTCAACACTGTTACAAATGCTTAACATTTTGAGTACGAAATTTGCGACCTAGAAAATTCTATAACATAAAACTAATTTACTTAGAGAAATAAAAATTGAAAAGTTCAGATATATGACACCGAGTATTTTTTTTTTGATAAACTGAAAAATTTGATAAACTGCGTACATTACCGCAATAATTCGTTTTTAAATCTGGACATTTAGTTCCGTCTCCCATTTCTAGGAAACGCTCAAAGTGTTAATCGGTGATTACATCTGGGTAAAATTTATAAACTAGTAACCTCGTGACATCCACTTGAACAATTGCGTCTCGCTGTTCTTTGTGATAATTTCGGTGCGTTTGACTGAAAAAGAGGGCCGAAGAACATTTGGCCGTGTCTTGTAGAATTTAATGGGAAATGGCTGTTACAGGAGTGGTTCCAGCGTAGAAACAGCGATCACGGAGACTGCAACGGTGCTGCGCCGCCGACTGCAGCCCGGAATATGCATCTACGTGGTCAAAAGCCGGTCAGATTCAATTACGAGCCAGTTTAATAATTCCTCGCCAGGCAAGTCACGTACAGCGCCCAGGCCAGGAGTTGTCTCTGCTCGGTTCAGCGAAGTTAGGAACATGTTTTTGAGCTTCCCGGTCGCATCGTTGCCGGTTCGCGAATCGAAGCGCCCGTGCAGCGCAGTTTCACCGTAAAAAGTGGCCCGCGAAAGACACGGCTGTATTCTTGAATGCCTAAACGAGAATTCCGGCTCTCCCGATCTTCTAGGAGGAAGCCGTGACACGCTCTCGGGGAGAGAAGCAGCCGCTGGGAGGAGCTGCTCGGCTTTTCCAAAACTTCGGTGTAACTTAAATTATAGTTTAAACGACGAGTCTCGCGGCATTAGCCCCGTCCCGCTCCGCATTTAATAATTGAACACCCCTTTGAGCCCGGCGAATTAACTTCCTCCCGCTAGATAGCTGCAAATTAATCACTCGCGTATTCCGAACGTTTCGAATTCGCGAAAACGGCCGAAGAAAATTCACTCTGTTCCAAATTCGTTGAACGTGTTTCGTACATTGCTCGGTATTTAGTGGGAGCGGTTAGCTGTTTCGGTCCGACGAGTTTCGAAATTGCGTCCAAACTTTGTGTGGCATCTAGACAATTGCGAAACGCTTCGCTATTGCGCAGGTGTTGATGTGGAAAGGCTTGAAAAGATCGAGTGCTAATGCACGCTGGTGGTCCGTGGAATTTGATGGGTGGGGTGCGGAAGCTTCTAGCTTGATAGATCGTTTCTAAAGCAATCGGGGAATTATAATTAATACTAAGTGCTGGGATAAAGCAAGTAAAACGGTTTTACAATGAGAATAATAAAATAGTCGAAAGACTATTTCTAAACTAAATCTGATAGACTTTTGTAGAATTGTTTTTTCGTTTTCTCCACTAAAACCTGTTCAAATCATGTCGTTTTAGGGTCATTCCATGCCAAATCGATCACTTTTTGCGGTCGCCATATTTGATTTTGTTCTAATTGAAATATGTTGTAGTCCATGTGAAATTAGGGGGTGGGGGTTTAAGTCATCATTTTGCCGATTTCGAATTTTTTTTTAGAAATGGCAGGAATTAAAAGTTTGCGATTTTTGCCTATTTCGGCGAAAATAGGCCTCACTTACGAATTTTTATCTCAGCAACTGTTTGTCCGATTGAGCTATACTTTTTTTTGTTTTATTCAGAAAGGATTGGGCTATTTGAAAATAATTTTTTCATCCCCGGTAATTAACTTTATAATGTCAACATATTTCAATTAGAACAAAATCGAAGATGGTGACCGCAAAAAATGATCGATTCGGCATGGAATGACCCTTCAGTACGGCGAATTTGTCGAATTTAAAATTGCTGTCCATATCAAAATCCATGAACCACTTATTACATTTTTCTTCCAAGTGAATTGGTGGCGTTAAGAAGATACTTTCAGGTTCTCGCACACCTCTGACATGCACCCTTTGAAGATGCACCAAGGGCAACGTTAGAGCATCACCCGATAAAGTCTCCGTTAAGTGGACTTTCGCCATGAGGCGGAAGAAACGTGTGCCCGTAGAGATCCCATAAAAACACTCTCGCGGGCCAGCTAAGCCGAGAAGGTACGGGTTCCCATCGATTCTCGCGAGCAGACTAGACGCGTCGCGTCGCGTCGCGTCGCCTCGCCTCGCCTCGCCTCGCCTCGCGGGTATATACGCGCCGGTGTGTAAATTACAGAACGGCAGACTATACACGAGATTACGCTTGTCTACCGAGAAAGACGTACCAATAACATTTTTCACGGCGACTGCCGCGATAAGTGCTTCAACCTGGCAAGCTCATCGCTTCCGATACTTATCCTCGCGCGTCCGCGTATGAATCACGACCATTGTGCCATTGGGAACTTGATGAAAAGTCACGGGCGATAATATTGGTACGTCGCGAATGTTTTCCTTTTTCCTCCCCCATTCTTTTTTCCTCGTTTCGCGAACCTTCCGCGTCTCGCCG
The DNA here is from genome assembly GCA_916610255.1 of Lasioglossum lativentre. NCBI lineage: Eukaryota > Metazoa > Arthropoda > Insecta > Hymenoptera > Halictidae > Lasioglossum > Lasioglossum lativentre. Next base: position 15,497,691 of record OU744362.1, read on the forward strand.
AGCCGTTTCTCGCATTTCCATCGTATTTCCGTGCGGCACAGACCCACTCACCCTCCATATCGCTATCAGCCCTTCACTCTCTCCTATCCGGCTCTATAATAATGAAGTTGTCAGTTTTTGCGGTACGTTCTGCTCGTATATCCGTATTCCACGTCTATACACTACCGAGCAAAAGTATACGGTCAGTTGCGCGACTGCTGGTATTCGGCGAAACATTACTAAAGCTGAATCGTTCGCATTGTTGTTTCTAATATTAAATATAAAATAGGAGATTTTTATTTGATTTAACTGTTGCGTAAGATATTTTAAGCAACGTTGAGAATTGAGTGTATCGTTGTTTCAGTATTGAATTTGCTGTAAATACACTACCGAGGGGCACTAACACTAAACCTACCAATCACGAAACATATAAAAATGAAACACTTTATAGCAGTGAGAAGATTGAATTTACTTAAACTTTGTACGTTTTTCACTATAATACAGTGACTCCCAATAATGTTCGGACACTCTTAAAAAGACGATAACTTTTTTAATATTCGACCATACAACTTGGATTTTTTTGAGAAGTTAGAACAATCGATTTTGTTACGTAACGTGAAAAGAATTTTTGAAAAAGTTGCAATTGGTCAGAATTACAGAGAAAATACTAAAAGTTATGTTTTACAAATTTTTTATGTGGGTTGATAATGAAAACGTAGAAAACACGTTTCATCGGTCAACGTTGCAATGAGCTACAAACGTTTAAAGATGGTAAATAAAAACGTGGTAAAATTGCAATTTTCCACGATTTTCGGCCTCTAACTGCAATAAATCTAAGAATTCATATATCTTTGAATGCCTGTCGTTTTTTCCCACATTAACCGATTTCGATGAAACTTTTACAATGCACATAATTGACACAGATCTACAAAGTATATTTTTAAAATTTTTCAATACAGACCCTCATAAAAAAGTTGTAAAATGCAACTTTTAGTATTTTCTCTACAATTCCGACTAATTGCAATTTTTGAAAAAATTTCTTTTCACATCATGTAGTAAACTAATTGCTCTAACTTCAATCTAATATTAAAAAAGAAGTTATCGGTTTTTTAAGAGCGTCCAAATATTAATGGGAGTCACTGTATGTGCTTAAATTATTAAGAAGTCAATTCAGTCATTTCCTATGAAAGTGTTTCTATAATTTCAATAACCATGAAATAGAAAACCGGTCATTTGACCGTGGTAGGTTTAGTGTTTAGATAAATATGCGGAGGAAGTATTTATCATAATTTTATTGTCGCAAAAATGTTGTTTATAATATTCAGTAAAGCACCATTAAAGTTCCGAAAATGTTAGCGCATTGGACTGTTTGCAAGAAATTCCAAAAAAATGTACAAAAAGAAATAAGATGTTTATAGGGACGTCTCCCCTTGAGTCCGGTCGGGCGCGTGTTGGCGCGGGCACGCGAGCCAAAGGGAATATCAACGGCTCCCATCTATGCGTGAAAAATGACGGTGATATATCAGTCGGGTTCGTCATTAATCATCGGCCGTGAGCACCGTCGCGTTGCGAAGTCCTTCGAGCGGAACCGTCGACGCCCGCCTGGGAGAAAATCATCATCCGACACGCCCTTCGCCTAAAAACGAGGCGCTCCGCGAATCCCCGGACGAAACCGTGCAGAAATGGAATTCTCCGCGGGTCTCGTCGCGGATTGACAAAGCCCGACGCGGCTAATCGAGTTCCCGGCTGCATCGGCCGGAAAGTTTTTCTCGGCGGGGAGGGTCGCAAACCGTGACGTCCGATGATAGCTGGGAGACAGAGGAAAAGTTACTTTTTCACAAAAAAAAAAGTGCTTTTTTCTCGTAGAGCTATTTTTGAGAATTTTCTCTCGTTCCGGTCGAGAGCCGGAGTTCCAATTGCTCGCCGGATTACCTTACGGCGATTTTACTGAGACTTTTAATTACACAGGATTTTGTACACCCATTGTATTCACCAAAGCTTATTTGTTTTTGTTATGGTTATTAGAGCCAGCTGTATAAATTGTTTTTCTTCCTGTTGAAAAAGTCGATCATTTTTGTAAAATCTTGTAGTTTAACTCTTTAGAAATGTCGTGTAGGGGAACTGACTAAGATCGTACAGCTCCGTGTGACTTAGATCAAGACTTTACTGTGTGTCAGTATTTTTTGTTATTAACGACAGTTTGAAAATCACCGTACAATTATCATTTTAATAAAGATGTAATAATCTTTTTCTCTTTGAATTAGTCTTCTCGTGTCAAAGTCATTCTGGCATATTAATACTTGGTTACTCGAATATTTAGTGATTCGTCATTTGGGTGAGTCCTCGGTAATAAAATCGAATTTTTATTTTCGTGAGCGATATCATATAAAATACTAATATTTACGACGTTGAACTGGAAGCAAACGTTGCCTATTGCGGGGGGACTGTTAGGGGGAGGGTAAAGATCGAGAAACAATCTTCAATTCTCATCATGTGGTAGCACTCCATCTTCCACAATAGTCTTGATTCTTGATTCAGTGGTTCTTGATTTAGGTCGTTTCGATCAACCATAAGATGCTACAATTATTCTTCGATTCAAAAGACAATGAGACGATCAGCTTGGACTATAAAAATCTATAAGATTTATATGCTATTATCAAATGAAAAAAAGGTTATTCCTTTTTTTCGACTTATTTTTACATGTCACTACGTGGCAGATGTACTGAATATAAATAACTATTAGGTCGAAATAATTCCAATTTCAGTTAACAAATTATACTTCACCAATGAATAAGTTTAATCCAATATTATGTATGACCCAATCAAATATTTAATTATTTACTATACATCCGCCACGATATTCAAGTGCCAAGTTTACACATAAAAATAAAATACATTTGGAAAATAATGTGGTCGATGAAACAATTTTATTTACCAAGCGCAGTCCTTTATGTTTCGAACGTTCAAAATCCATCGAGTAATTGTGCGAGTAATTCTGGATTTTTTACCCACTAAGAAGTAGCACATGGTAGCAGAAAGCTGGTTAAAAGAGTATTCGGTAATTTTAACAATGTTTCATTCGTTAAATTAATTACTTTGATTTTATGAAACTTCGAAGGTTGCTGAATCGTCAGTCAAGGTGTTAATATTGTAAAAAATGTCGTAGTGTATGAAATGCGACAGGAACACGCAGTCTGTCGACGAAAATGTTGCACCCCCTCGACAGCTCGTTCTATTAATTTTTATATCGGCCGATACAAATTTCATTTCGAATTTGATCGGCGCGCGAGAAAAATTGGCATCGCGGCCCGATCGTTTTGAAAACACATTCTCTCAGGCGACGATTTATTAATATCCACCCGGCGCGGAAGACATTAATATAATTCCACTTAATGAATAAACGATATTTCGGTCTGCGGTGTTGCGGGCACGGTCAAAGGCCAATATTTACGCCACGGCTCATCGGTTGTAATAAACAATCCTGTTAAATGTTTACGTTCTCGACGGTCAAAAGCACGGTTATGCTCGTCAGAGAGTCTTGTTGCCGCGGTGTATACGTATAATGTAGTTGTCGCGCATTGTCAACGAGCCGGGATTTCATTGGCGGAGCGTCGTGACAAGCCGCGAGAACGGAATTGTCGAACAACAATCGCTCCCTATCGTACGTTTGATTAACTCGAATGCATCGAAATTAATGCGCGACGCTTAACTATTAACGAGGTCCTCTCATTCTGTCGAGTATTAATACAAATTACGCTGAAACAATTTTACCCCATCGACAAATTGTCACACCGTGCTCGGTCGAATACGATGGATGATCAACTTGACAGCACAATTTGTCTGCGAGCTCGTTAAAATTTCACAAATGCTCATGTTTCTTGGAAACGGTCAAGCGCGGACACGCAGATTGCAATTCGGCGCAATTCACGAGCTGCCTATTGTTTCCTTCGATCGAATAAGGAAGCTCACTTCGAAAAGTAAGTACGAGACGTTTTTAGCTTTCGGTGCAAATCTTTACGAGACCTCTTTGCGACAGTTGTGATTTTCTTTTGGTGTGAAATATCGATCGTAACTGTATAACAATTTCACGTAAATGATTTCGGCGCTGGGTTTGACACCTTCAACAGCTTTCACCAGCGAATACAGTTCACGCATGAGATTGAAGTTGATTCACGCCTAAATTTCCTTGATCTAACAATAATTAAGTCTGGCAGTAGATTGAAAACTAATTGGTATCATAAATCTAGTTGGTCGGGTAGATATATTAATTTGCACTCGTTACATCCAACTCAACACAAAGTGGGTTTAATAAAAGGCTTAATAGATCATGCCATCCTACTCTCTAATCCTGAGTATAGACCTGAAAACCTAGCACTCATTAAAAACACTCTTTTGAACAATGGTTACCCTTTAAATTTCATTACGAACATCATTAAAGAACGTGTTTTCGAGATATAGCATCCTCTTTACGTCAAAGAACGCAAAGAGGAAAAGCTTACGAGAATAGGTTCCAACAGAAATAACTTTGTAGTCATTACATATGTTGAGAACATATCGAATGACATTAAAAGAATTTTCAGAAGAGTAGGTATACCAAAATACTTAAAATGTCACTTCCCAGCCATTAAAGATAAACTTACTTTAAAAAAGAACTGTAACATTGTATATTCTATACCATGCAATGGATGTAATTTGGTTTATATGGTAATAATGAGAATGCTAAAATTGTTGACAAGACAGTTAAGTTACATCATAGAATTTTACTAGAGACTTTACATATGATTAAACACCAAAGCATAAATCTTAGGTACGAAACACCCAAGATACATGAATATTACGTGGCATTACTTAACAAGTAATGTTTGTTATATGATTTATCGTGTCCAGGACCTTTCCTTCCAAATTTACATTTTTATCTGTCACAATTTGTTGAAAATAACATCATTTCTCCTTTTAACCTCTTCAGGTTTCATTGTTTTTTTTCATATTGAATGTTAATGATTAAAATTACCACCGATAATCCGTTGGTATACGGCAGCGTTTTTGAGATCTTTTTAGACAAATTTTTGTGTTTCGCTCTTTTGAATAGTTTTCAATGTCACTACCAAATACCATGTTTGTCACTTTATATACTGTTACCCTTTTTTCAACGTTCTTGCGCCTTACCGTGTTTACCGTTTTACTTCAGTGTACCGGTAACCGTCATATCGTACACTCATACACTCGCAGTTTAAATACATCTTACAATTAGTTATACAATTCTAATTACATAGCCAGTTAGTATGACTTATTTATTCTGTTTCAACCATGTTTCAATATCAAATTTCGTTTTTCATTTATAAACTTGTTTTCCGCAGACGCAATCACTCGATTCTGAGGATGATTTCGATGTAGATCGAAATGTAAATCGATATAATTTTTTGCAAATAGGCTGTCTCAGTGTATTTTCTGATCGAACCCAGCGCCGAAATCATTTTCGTGAAATTGTTGTGATTTTCTGCTGAATTTAACCATCGGTCACGAGAAAACAACAGCAAATATTAAAATATGGAGTTCACCATGACAATTAATTCTCTCTCCAGTAACATTAATGTTTTTTTTTCTAATTTCTAATGCTACGAAAATCGATTGTCGATCGCCGTCAGATCGTTTCGTCTGACTGTGCACCGAGTCCCGTGTCGCTCGTGCTGGTTAAAATCATCGGTACCGTATGGATGCAATTAGCTGCGCTCCGAATCGAGACAGAAAAGCGAGTATCGCGTATCGACGTTTCGCGTTCCATCGTTCGCGGGCGACGGTAATGATACAATGCTCGCGTGTTGCGTCAATACGCGCGAGTACGCGTCAAAGTGCGTGCAAACTAAGCGTTCGCGCGCGCACGCACATTGTCGATTGTTTGTATACACGGCAGGGGCGAGAGGATGGTGTGAATGAGGCGTACAGAGTGAAAATCGGGGAGAAAGAGTAAAGGTTCATTCACAGCAGAGCCACCTGCGCTGATGAGCAAATTTTGTTAGAATAGGTAAATGAAGCTTGACAATTTTCATTAACAGAGTCTCTCATTTAAACGATTCATCCTGTCGTTTTGTGCATGTTTGGCTACCTAGAACAAAACGAAAGACCCTGAAAGGATCCTTTAAAATTTTTCAAACGTCACTCCTTTGTAATCCCTTCTTTATACCACGTAATAATTTCTCCCTTGTGCGTGGGAGTTACATAGGGATGATCATAACTCGAATGTGAATCGAGCTTAACGCCGAGGCGCGAAATCACAGGGAAACGAGGGTGCGTGGGAGCAAACAAAGAAGCGTCGAAACAAATACAAACCGAAAAGAAGACAATGCACCGGTGCAGGCAAAAAGAGAAAAGAAGGAAAGAGCATTGAAAAGCGTCGATATCATTATAACCGAGCAGACGACAGGATCTCTGATAAATTTATTTGATATCCTCGCTGCGAAACATCGCCATTGTCGTCGCGACACCTCCCGCGGAATCCTGCAGATTACTTTCCAGAAGATCCAATAAAAAAAGAAAAGAAATCTAAGCGCCTCCTCGTTTGGAAGATCCTCGACCATGATGTCTCCCCCCCCCCCCGGATTGGACTGGCCCGTGAACGAGGCTTAAGTGCCATCGAGAGTAACGATGCCCACTTAAAAATCGTGATTTGCACAATTCGACCCCTGATTCTGAAGAGACTCGCGATCTCTTCCTTCCTACTGTCACCATTTTCATACTTAAGCGCGACACACGTGGCAACGGCGCACGTGCCACCTGGGATCGTACCCGTTGAGCTTTTCACGGTTTTAATGAGTAATCTTATGCCGGCAGCGATTGATACGGCTCGATGAGTCGGATGTATAGGCGAAGATGACAATTAAACTGCCGGAGTGATCTGGCATGAATTAAAATGGGGAAGGCGAGCAGGAGTGCGAAGATTAATTGAAAGTGGTCCATTCCTCTGTTGCAGACTCAGTCGTACATATTTTTTTCATTTGTTTGCATTTTATATGCAGAGCTTTCGATCTTTGAAAAACCAGTGAATATTCAGTGGGTGTGCAAAGTATAAGTGCAACTTTTAAAAACGAGTAACTTTTTCAAAATTCGACCCAATAGCTTGAGCTTTTTGAGACGTTAGAAGGATTAGGTTACTACCGTAAACACAAAAAAGTTTAATATTTAATTTGAAAACACAACAAATACAATTATCCCGTTTGAATTCTCGCGCGTCGTACAAGAATAAATTAACATCGAATATTATAAAATGTGACGAACGGAATCAATAACATTAATAATCGCGTCGAAATAACTAACGACGTAACATTCGGCGGAATTCCCGCCGTTCGAAGATGCCATCTCCCTACATAATTATTGTTTTAAATTGTTATTGGTCGCAATTGCGAAGGAAAAAGTAAAGGTCACGATTTTTAAATTTGTTATCTGTGCCTGTAATGAAAATTTCAAACATGTATTTTGTAAATCTAAGTAAGTTATATACATGTACAAAGTTTCATTGAAATAGGTCGACGCATAAAAAAGCTACGGGCATTGTAACATGTAAAAATCTTTGAATTTTGAATCTATTTATTTTCTGTTATTTTGATCGATTTCGATAAAACTTTGCACATGTATATGACTTACTTACACCTACCAAAGGCACCTTATAAATTTTCATTACAGGCACAGATAATAAAATTTCAAAATCGTCACCTTTACTATTTCCTTCGCGACCAATGACAATAAAAAAAAAATTATTTACACATTATCTAGTAAACTAATCCTTCTAACGTCTCAAAAAAACTCAAGCTGTTGGGTCGAATTTTGAAAAAGTTATTCGTTTTTAAAAGTTGTACGAATACTTTGTACACTTTACATACATAGTAGTTTAATACTAGTAGAAATTACTAATGGAAGAAATTAGTAAAAATTACTGACGGAACGAAGAACAGGATTATATGCTTCACTCGTGCGTTCAAAATTCCAAAATTTCGGGATCGTCCGGATCCCTAATCTCGCTTGTAAGATACCTAGTTGAACACAGGTGTACACACGATAAGCGATACACAGAGAACCGAGAGCTCAACAAATACATTGACTGACGGATTACGCGAGAGCAAGCCGCAAATCCCGTGAAGATGTAACGAAACTCTGGAGAGCGTCGCGTCGGGGCGTGCGTGTAATGTGTAATGTGTGACCAGTAACCCGTAACGTGTAACTAGGAGCTAGGTTCGTCGAGACGTCAGTCATCCGCGCGTTTCATCGCGATGAGCGCAGCGAAAGAGCCCACCGTTCCCCGTGTCGAGTCAGTAGTCACGAGGTAAACGTAATAATTACGATCGATACGGCCGATTCCTACGGCAGCGCGGATTTCACGTGACACGATAGGACACAATCCTGGTTGACGGCGGAAGACAATCGTTTTGCGGAAAATCGAACGACCACGAAACGACGCGACGCGACGGGACGGGACCGAACGCCCCATCTGGTCGAGGAGGATCCTGACGAACCGGGGCTGGATAAAAGAAGAAGGAAACATCGATAGAGACAGCTCGTGCAGGGGGAGAGTCGGCAAAACACGCGACATGCGAGGGAGTATCGATTGAGCAACCGGGTTGGATCCCTGTTGCACGTACACTACCTGTAGAAAGTTCCCAAGCTGTCCTGGACTTCGAGGATTTTGCTGAGACCTATCTACGGTTAATCCCTTCTACTACGATTTATTTTACGGTTACAGTGATTAAAACTTCTTTGTCGTTCATAATTAACACTTGATCTATCTGGCGTACCCCAAACCAGACGAATGTATATTCCGTTATAATAATAGCAGGATTCAATTTATTCAGATTTCACAAGATTTTTATGGTAACATTATGGTAAGAAAATTTCTGGTAAATTCTAGTGTTAATAGAGGAAGAAACTTTATACAGGGTGGTAAACAAAAAGCCTCATCGTATAAAATGTCTCATCAACATAGGTCCTAAAAGGAATCCTTTTCCTGAAAAATCAACTTTTGATAATTATTACTGTTCCATATCATAACTGGTTCTCTTCGCAACACGTTATGAATGCATACACTTCAGAGATGTGATTGAAGATTTTTACTACGACTTGTGTTTACAACCTTGATCTAATACTTCCAACTTCTCAGTGTCGAAGACGAAATAATATGATCATGATATGGAACGCTAATAAAAGTTGACTTTACAGGGGAAGGATTGCTGTTAGCACTTATGTTAATTAGACATATCTGATGTTTTAAAAAAAATCAGAAAATTGACTTTCATCGAAAAATGATTGAAGATCAAATCTTTCAAAATTCTATCACATCGTGCATATATAAAAATGTCTTGGAGAAATGCTTGAAAATAATTGTATAAAAATGCTTTAAAATAATCGTTTCTTAAAAAACAGATAATTACGTATCACCAGCAATTTCGAGAATTATATTGTCAACGATTCTACAGTTTAATCGTATACATTGCGATCCGAAAACTCACAAAATCTTTTAACAGACACTATAATAACTAGACAACGGATCTTTATGCAAAATAAAAAGTTTGTGCATCAATTTCAAGATACAGGAGCTAAATATAAATTTATATTTTTGTCACTAATAATTTTAATATAGTGAAAATAAATACTCGTAAAATCTTCTGATTTTTTCACTGTTCTAAATAGCACGTACTCATTTTTGACTTAATTGCATAAAATCTGGAACAAACCCAGCTGTGCTACGTTCCTAAAAGTTTCAATTCCGCAAATTTTCTTACCAAAAGAACAAAAAGAATTACCTCAGATTTGAGCACCCTACAATCGTGCCGCGTCAGTACATTATTTCCCATTCGCTACGGATCGATGCGTGGGAATATTCGGCAATCCACCTGTCTACCGTGGCGAATCGTCTCCAAACTTTCTGCGGGTAGTGTAGGTCAACCGAGTTGGCGTATTATTCTCCACTTACCCTCTCCCCGGGGGTTTGGGTTGGTAAAGAATATGGGAACACGACGTGAAATCGCTCGCGTGCCGCATGAATCATCATTCATTTCGTGTTACGCGAGCTGACGCACGCGTCGGTGTTCTACGCCTGCAGGTAGCTCACATCTACCTTGTATCGGTGTGTGCACCCTCTGATAACCCCCTGCTCACCCAGGGACAAAGTCGTGCTGGTGGACGCAGGAGTTTTATCTGTGGAATCGGTTTACATGACCGGCATCTGATAAGCCCGCTACCAAACACAGTGGGATACCCCTTATTTACCCCGTTTTTGCTTCGGCGAAACGCACCACCTTACTCCAGCCGTTCCTCGTTGCTTCGATTCTCTCGTCCATCTGCTCGTCCACCCACCCATCGGCCCGACTCACCCTCGTCAAGGCTACGTCGAGGCGTAACAACGCGGAGAAGCTATTGTTCCTCCAGGAGAAGAAGGCACCGAGAAACTTCTGCGCAGAGTTTCCAGAAAAAGTCTTCACGCTTCCGTATCTACCATCAGATTCCCCTCTAGCGATTCTCTGCACGTGGAAAATATAGGTAAAATCACATTACTATCACATCGCGTGAGCTCACGTGCTATCACGTTACATACACAGGAAATACTAATGTATACAAATACAGTGACTCCCACTAATATTCGGACACTCTTAAAAAGATGATAACTTTTTTAATATTCGACCATACAACTTGAATTTTTTTTGAGAAGTTAGAACCATCGGTTTTGTTACGTAACGTGAAAAGAATTTTTGAAAAAATTGCAATTGGTCGGAATTGCAGAGAAAATACTAAAAGTTATATTTTACAAATTTTTTATGTGGGCTCGTATTGAAAATGTAGAAAACACGTTTCGTAGATCTGTATCAATTAAACATATTCTGAAAATTTCATTAAAATCGATCAACGTTGCAATGAGCCACAAACGTTTAAAGATGGTAAAAATTGCAATTTTTCACGATTTTCGGCCTCTAACTGCAATAAATCCAAGGATTCGTACATCTTTCAATGCCTGTCGTTTTGTCCCACGTCAACCGATTTCGATAAAACTTTTACAATGCATATAATTGACACAGATCTACAAAAAATATTTTTTAAATTTTCAATATAGGCCCACATAAAAAAGTTGTAAAATGCAACTTTTAGTATTTTCTCTACAATTTCGACCAATTGCAATTTTTGAAAAAATTTCTTTTCATATCATGTAGTAAACTAATTGCTCTCACTTCTAAAAGAAAATTCAAATCGTATGGTCCAATATAAAAAAAGTTATCGTTTTTTTAAGACTGTCCGAATATTAATGGGCGTCACTGCATATGGCTCACACTCTTTACTTGTTTTCACTTGTTTTCACGCGACGCGATAGTAATGTGTTTGCACCTACAATGAATCAAGTAATATTTGGACACTTTTAAAAGAACGACAAATTTTTTAATAGTGTACCATACGATTTGGATTTTCTTGAGACGTCGGAATAATAGTTTAAAAAAAAGTATTTTCGAAAAAATTTCAATCTTGTCGGAATTACAGAGAAAATACTACATGTTGTGTTTCAATAACTTTTATATGTGGGCATAACGAAATTTTCAGAATATGTATAATTGACACAGATCTAGAAAACATATTTTTGAAATGTTCAATATAAGCTCATCCAAAAAATATTCAATTCCTATGGTCCAATGTTAAAAAAGTTATCGTATTTTTAAAAGTGTTACTATGCACTATGCTCCACTACCTTAGACCCCTACTTCGCGATAGAAATATTTCGCAATAGCCCGAATCGTTTGACGTAGAAAACAAATAAACCTGTCGAGTGTGACTGGAAGAGTTTGAGTGGGGTCTCGGAGATCCCCCGTTGCTTCTCTGTCATTTCGCGTGCCATCTTCTCATGGACGTACAGCACACGACGATCGTTATTCTCTGGCTAGTTGTCTTCGGAATAGCTCCGTCGCTCACCGATGGAATTCCCGGGAATCGTTCTCGATATTATCAGAAAATGGAGTTGAACATTGTTTCTTCTTCGACCTACATTGCGAAGAAAGTATACGGCTAGTTCTCCGAAGATGCGACGCTGTGTGATTGCGAGGGAGTGGGTTACACCTGTGTCCTCACCTGAGACTAGAGTCTAAGATGCGACTGTTTTACACCTGTGTCCCGTTCAGGGTAGATATTGCGTCCACTGTATATTGTATTTGCGTCGTCTGACTTACTAGAAAGTTAATCAGTTGGTACATATATTATACCTAATCATTTGTGTACGAGGAATCACAAAGTGAAGCACAAAAATTGTTTTTCGAATATTGAACCATGTGCAAACACGTTGTTAAGAAATTAATTACAGTCTCGCTATTTCCTCAAGCCAGTAAAAAATTAGTCACTGTCGTTGCTTGGTAGTCCCGGTGCCAAGAAAAGCTCGAAAAGTCAGAGACACGAAGGTCGTTAAGCTATATCCACACTGAAGCAATAACGAGCTTAGTTGATGTTGCATGTATCTTGAAAAAGTCGCCGCTTTTGCCAAATGAAAGAGGAAGAAGGCAACAAGAGGTAACAAAAAGTGGCTCGACGTTGCGTCAGTGTGGACATAGCTTAAGACGTCGTCGGGCGAATTTTATGGGAGCGTCACGGAGGTACAACGTTAACCCGGTTTTACCGATAATCTTTCGGTATCTTCGTGAACATGTCGTCGCATAATGTCGTCGGCGTGTATAGACGACACCGGGGTAATTAATTACGAGAGCGTTGGCCGACACCGTAAGCCAATTAACGCGTGAGCCGTCCTCGAGGCTCGTCCTCGTCGCTCGTCGCGACGCGTCGCGTCGTTCCCGTTCCGTCGCAGATGCCTGGAAAAACGTCTACACGATAGAAAACGCCTAATGAATGGAGCCCGCGCGACGAACGACCGACTCGACAATCGCATTCGTCTAAATTGAGAGCGAGAGACTCGTTGTGTATTGATTAACGCCGGTAAGCATCCAGCCAGAAAGCAAAACAGGGGATCAATGGCTCCGGCGCGGCTCGAATGAACGCTTTTAGCTCCCTCCAGCGGGCCAGGTGCTCGTGATTTACCAATCTGTTTCACCTGAAAGCCGACTGCGAAAAAATATCGGTATAATTGGCATAAGTGGACACCGTTCGCTGCGGAACTACAGTATAGTATACACGAACCCGCGAGCCAGGTATTTGATCATTTGTTCGGTGAAAAGCGAAATCGGACTGCTTCTGCTGCTACGCTAATGAAAAGCGAATGAATGTTTGAATCGTTCTGCAGGTTGACCCGTCGCAAACGGTTCTGATTTACTGGGCCACGCGCGATGGAACAATTGCTGGACTTGTTCAAAACGTTGTCGGTAACGAGCTCGAGGTATGTCGGCGATAGAGTTGACAAATTTTTGAATAAGTTCACGCGTTCACCAGGTCGTTCTCGTGATCTGTTAACGAGTATATTATGTTGAAAAGTTTTAGAAGCGTTTTATGGAAAAAATGTTAATTTATTCAGTATTGCTTTAAACCGAATGGTTTATATAGCAAGTGGAAAAATTGTTTTCGATCTTTCGCTTCTCATAATTAGACTCCGGATCTTTATGCAAAATAAAAATTTAGTCCATTAATTGCAAGCCACAGGTGCTAAATACAAATTTATATTTTCCACTAATAATTTTAATATAGTCAAAATAATAAATTAATACTCTAAAAGTCTTTTAATCTTTTCACTGTTTTAAATCGCAGCTACTATTTTTGTCGTAAATGCATAAAATCCGGAGTCTACACATAATATATTAAAGTGTCTTTATATTTAATCTACTTAAATTGAGTCTGATAAGTTTGCATTAACGTCAACGCAAAAATAAATAAATTTTTTCGTACACAGTGTACAGAAAGAGTACCCACGTCTAATTATAATTTCCTCTCGGATTTTTCTGCATTATACAAAATACGAGAAATATTTAGAACGCCCTGTACAAGGTGAACGTCGTCGTCGATGCGATTACAGCGTCCCGGCGCGGCGTATCGCCGGTACATTCTCGAGGAACGGTCCTCGGTTCGCGCGTAATTATCCCAGTTATTATTTCGAGGCGTAATTAAGCGTCGCCGGCACATCAAAAGAATGTCCTTTTGATCTGTTATCCGATAGTGACATCAAACGATCCGTCCACCGTTTGATCCGTCGCACCGTTAATAGCCATAAAAATCAGCCTCTTCTCTATTCAGATGTCCGCTCGCTTGAATCGGAATAAGCTCTCTTACATCTTCGAGGGAAGATGTAACAATAATTTCATAACTTATGTTGCGCCATCCCCAAACAATGAACCTCTTCTACAATCGCTCACTATTAATATTATTAGAAACGCGCGAACAAAGGTACATACTAATTAAACTGGTAAAAAGCAAAACAAAGATGTCCTTCGTTTGTCCTTCATTTTTTCAAGTTAATTCATTCTAAACAAATATATTGAGCTTGAAGAATAACACTTTAAGGGTACGTTAAAGTAATAACTGCTTCGCGTTTATTTCGTTGCTAGAGAACGTTTCATGTTTCATACGATTCTTAATCAATTGCTAAATTCTCAGCTGAAAGTCATTTCAAGGTCGTAGTGCGATACATCGCTGGATGCGTTCTGACCTGATCTTTTTAATGATAAACAAACAAATAATCTCCGTTTGTAACATCTCAAAACATATGACCTTGAGATGACCTTTTTCCGGGTGTTTCTAGAAGTTAAAAATTTTAGCAAGTATTAGCAAATCGTGTTTTTCTCGAACCTCTGTCTACATCGTTAAAAGTACGAAACATATTTGTGATGTTCAAGCTACATGGAAGACCCTGCAGAAAGAAACACGACACGTCGTCGATGGCAGACAGAAGTTGGGTTCGCGGAAGGCAGTCTCTTTCGCAGCACGTTCGCAAAAGTTTTCTCGCGAATACCCAAAAATGTTCTCTCTCTCTCTCTCTCTCTCTCTCTCTATCTCTCTCTCTCTCGCTCTCTCTTTCACGATTGGTCGGCTATGTTGAGGCGCAAGGGCGGAACAGTCTGCGCCGGTTAAATAATAATTGGCCGGCTGTCAGTCGGCTCACGTGCTAAACTTTATTGGAATTGGATCCGTAATCTCGGCACATTTCCCCAGATGCAGAGACTGGGTTGTAGGTGTAGGTGCCTCCGTCCCTCTAGGCTGATTCCCTCTCTCGTCCTGACGGAGTCTCCTTCGCGCAGGATACCAGATGGGGATGGACCCTAATCCGACGGCCTACCTAGCCGTGATACCTTCGCGTTTCGACGGAACGGTTACTGTACAAACACGGCCGATACGAGTCGCTCGATTTCGGCTCAACGTCACGTTACCTGTCGCATTAGCCTGACTCTCGAACGAGAATTGCGCGAGCACCGATTGTCCGGAATCGGTTTCTCCACCCTCTGCGACGTCTTCCGGCGATCTGAGAGCTACAGAGATGTACCGTGTTACACAATCGACCATAAGTAACCAGGCACTTGGATGTTTCCGAACTTTATAGAAATATTAGGTGCACAAAAATGAACAATTGTAATTTTTGTGAGCAGGAAAAATCTTCTGAAATTTTTCATATCATTCCTACCCTCTCGTCTATATCAGGCCTCGGAATTATGTGCTCGCGACGGCCGGTTTTCGAAGGCAATGCCCCCTCGACTCGGCCGCGCGTCTCGCTCCCCGTGGCGGCCCTAGTTCTCGTGGCAACTAAGGTGCGTACCATAGAGTGTTACAATGTAAGTGTCGGCGATGGGAACAGCTACGTCCAAACTTCTCGTGGATCTTACCAATTTGCCAAGTACGTCTAAACGTGCGCCAAAATCAAGTTATCCCAGATGTTAATACAATTTGGACAATATAATTAAAAACTATTTTTAAAATTTATCATCCGAATTTATTTTCCAAATTTATTTCCTGCAGCTGTTGTCCAAAATTATCGTGCGACATAGTGGAATAGGCCTACACTGGATACCACTGACAAAAAAAAAACGCATTGACAATAGTACCTCGACGGTAACGTGGAAACCTATTGATACGGGTGTCGCCCTAATGCGCCACGAATAGCTCCTATGGTACGCGCCTGAGGAGTTCCGAGCACTGTGGGTCGCCACGGGGAGCGAGACGGTGGGCCAGGTCAAGGGGGCGTAGCCTTCAGAGAAATAGAGAAATAGTCTTGGTGTTCAGATACTTATGGACGGGAATGTACGTGTATTGAGTCAACCGGAAAGTTCTGGTCGACGTCGACGACGCGGTATCGGTTGCTAGTACTTATAAGCGAGTTCTGATCGTCGAATATAATCCGAAATTGTTTGTCGAGTCACGTTTACCGTTTGAATATCGAAGGCTAAAGTGGGGATCCTAGGATGTTCTTCTGAATGGCAAAGTGGCCGAATGAGATGAGACTCGATGGATATCGCGCGGTGAGAAGGTAGACTCGAAATCTGAAGTCTCAGCTTTGGAAGATATAGTTTATCATATACCCGGAAAGGATTCTAAAATCAAAATAACACCTTGATCTGGATCTGTCGGTCCGGATTTATCGCCTCCTAAAAGTTAGCGCCCCACTTGTTGAATTAAATAATTTTAACAGTTGTGCTACATTGTGCTCGAATATTAAAATTATAATATAAAACATAAGACAGAAAATTGAGAAAAACGATTTTTTGAGTAGCCCCCAACTTTTCATTTTTTTCAATTTTCTCTATTGTGCTAAGTTGTGCTAGGTTGTGCTAGGACTTTGCTAAAGTATTACTTTAAAATAATAATAAATTAAGAAGTTATGGTAAATAATAGGTTTGGATATGCAATCAACGTTGAAGTTAGTACGAGTAATGCAAACACCATATAATCATATATCTGACCAGCACAACTGCCGATATCCCCAGCACAACGCTATTAAGGGCACTTTACTCTTGTACGGGGCCCTTTGCGCTTGGATTCTATATCATTAATTGGGCTTTCTTGTCATCCGAAGAACACAATATTGCATATCCGAGTTGTGCTAGCCTAGTACAACTCAGCACAACTGCCAATTTCCCCAGCACAATGCCACTAAGGGCACCTTAATCTTGTACGGGACAGAGTTGGGCATTAATCGATTAAAATTTTAATCATGATTGATTGATTAATGTATACGATTAAAAAAAGAAATCGTCGAAAAATCGGCGATTGATTCAATCGATTGATGAAATTGATTGATTTAATCGTCAATCGTTGATTAAAAAAAGAAATAATCGAAAAATCGAGTTTACATTTTTTTCAGTATTCATACAGTTCTGATTACGTATTTCATTTCGAAATTTCAGCAATAATCATTAATCAATTATCCGATTGACGATTAATAATCGTTAATCGCAACTAACGACTAAAATAGAAAAATCGTTAACCGCAATTAACGACTAAACTAGGAGATTCATTGTTAAATGCGAATAACGATTGAAGTAGAAATTTAGTCGTCAATCGTTCATTAATTTTTTGCCCAACACTGGTACGGGCCCCTTTGCGAAAGATAAATCGTACTTCTCGACGCGATCCTCTTTTTTAAAAAAATTGTTCTCATAAAAAATTAATATTTTTCTAGTAATTCGCCCTGCGAGATGTTGCGAAACTTTCTCGAATCGCCCCAGGGTGTTCCGCCCTTGAGATGCTCACGTCCGCAGTGTGTCAGCCAGTGTTCAGAGTCTTGCAATACGTATTCGAAAACCGTTTCTGCATTGTGGCACGGGGTAACGTTTCTGTGCTTGGCTCCGCGATCTTATTTAACATCAAACAGCCTGGGGTGCGGCAATAGATCCTTTATTCCCGTCAATTTTAAGCAGCCAATCGAGGAGGACGGGGCTCGGCGCGCAGCTCCTTTCTGTTGCTCCTGCGCGACGCGGTGTGCGGGAAGCGTTCTTCTGGCAACAGAGGCGCTCGGAAACGGCAACGGCAACGGCAGCGGCAACGGGAACGGGCTCACACGTGCGTCATGCGACTGCGTGCACGTGACACGCAAGGGACGGGATCAAGGAGGGTGGTTTTCCCTGTAAACTAAGCAGCACGGGGGTAGAGACCGGTATTAAGTGAGGGGTCAGCCCAAGGCGCACTAGGAAGGGATTATCCGAGTCGGTATTCGGTAATTGCTGCTAGCAATTTACCCGGGCAAATCCCCATTAACCAAACCGACGAACCTGTCGGACGTGTTCCTTCACGCAACGATAGTCTGCGCTTGCGAACGCGAACCAGTCTGACTGTGTTCTGCAGCCACTTTCGATGTCTGAACGATGGAACTATCCGAACGAAAGGTGAAAGCGACAGGCGAAACGATACGCATTCAAAGCGACAGCACAGTCTTTCGTCATCCTTTGATTCCCGGTTCATAAACGGCTGGAAATCTGGCCGTGGCACGCTGCGTTAAAGCGAAATCGCTCGGGAAATCGGTGGCAAGTGCACACGTGCCTGTAACGAAAGCAGGAAGCTTTTGGCGCACTCGTGACGACTGCTCGGGATATTCGGTTACATCTTGATCAGATTATCGTGCGATTCGAGCGATTAGCTGGTTCTTAGCTGATTAGACTGATCGATGCATCACGCCGCCCGTAACCATTTGCCTACTTCCCATTTGATTCACTTATTTGCTCACCCTCGTGTGTTCCCTCCGTCAAGCCGACTTGTTTTTGCTGATTCTGAAAGGTGGTGCAACCAGCGCCTTGATTTATTGCTTGTGCACGATACATGTACAATCTGGACGATCGGGATCGCGACCGGTTGCTAAGGAGTTAATAGGATTTTCATTTGGTAGATATACCTCGCCGATATTGAAGCAAAAGCTAGACTGCGAATTTTCGAGCAAAGTAAAAACTTGCTGCATCAATTACGAGAAACGGGAACCAAATGTTCTACCTTTCTTTGAACTTTGGAGGTTCGGAATTATTTCATTGAAAATTTCAAGGTTTTCTACGAAAAATTTATATATACATATATGACGCCAGTGCTAAAAATCCACAGTCCAACTATAATACAACGATTTTTAAGAAAATAATTTCTTAATAACTTCTTTTCGAAATCGTCACTTACAGCGAAGGTTCGATCAATTTTTTAATAAATTTACAAAGCAATTTTGCTAATTACGAACGTAATTCCGATGTTTCGATCATCTTCAGGGATTTACTAAGGTTGCGTCTGCGAAAATTTTGAAATTTAGGAATACACAAAACTTTGAAATTGTAATTTAATTTATTGCAGAAATACTCACTAGCTTTGCGAAGAAAATTTTCGCAGACGCAATCTTAGTAAACCCCTGAAGATGATCGAAACGTCCGAACTACGTTTGTAATTTGCAAAATTGCTTTGTAAATTTATTAAAAAATTGATCGAACCTTGCGCCGAAAGCATTAACTTTTAGTTATTAACAACAAGTACGATCGATATAAAGACATTGTTATTGTCACTTACAGTCATCAACGATCGATTCTCGCCATTGACTTACCTGGAACAGACAAAAAGAAACACAGAATTATCAGACAAGTCTCTAACACGACGAATCAAGCAAAAAGGCAAGACGAATACAGGGAAGAAGTTAAAATGTACAAGCATTAAAGTAGAAGTGCACGAGCTGCCTTGTCTGATAGGATCATCGCAGGAAAAGGGTGGCCAAAGGAAACCCGCACAGGCTTCGACGGAATAGAGCAAAATGGAACATGGAAAGGGAAGAGCGAGGGATGGGACGAGGGCGGAACTGTCCCTTTGTACGGCCGACTGTCACGAATCGGTGGAAGAAACAAAATATATTCCGCGAGCCACGTGAGCCGCCCGTTAAACTTTCTTTCCGCAGCGGGGAGAGCCGACGTGGTCCCTTCAAAGGGATCATGCGAAAATAAAAGTAACGCGACGGACGACAGAAGGGCGGAAGTTTGACGATGAAATTTGGATAAGTTGCACCGTCAACCGCGGGGACAGTCGGCGATACCCTCTTTTGTCGTCTTCGGAAATGGGTATTTTCGAGCTGGTCTATGTTTCTAAGACATCGAAATTGTTTAAGGAAATTCTTCATTGGTCACTAAGAATATTTGTTTTTGAAAAAGTCGTAGTTCGGAGAGTACACTACGTATCGCAAGTAATACAGGGTTGCAAATTACAGTATTAATACAGCAAATAATACAATTTTCAAATACTTGTTTCGAAAGCTTGTCGCTTGGATAAAAAATATGGTTTTCGTACTGTGGTCGAAATTATCGCTATATCAAGGTAGTTTCGAAGTGCTGTCGGCTTTACGATAAAATGAGGACACCGACAAGTTTGCAAAGAGGTCCCGAAATCTTAATTACAGAGACACGGAGCTCCCACAGTGTTTCATAAGATCCTCGACTTATCGCATCTTCATAAACTCGATTGCAATAATAAGAGGTTACACGGCCGATGGTCTGCGCAGTGTAGCCGGTATCGTCGGAAAAAGAAATCACTCCGAGGACCTCCGGGCCAGTGCAAACATACCGGCGGGTTTACTCAAAGTCGTCTCGAAACCGCGAGTCTCCCGGCGGTAATTTCAACTGGGGCGACTTTCAATTTTCGCAAAGACGGTCGACGTTATTCTCCGAGGCAAGATCAGCGCGCAGCCTTGATACGTAATAACGGGCCCGCGGTACGGAACCGGTACCAGTGTATTTCCTGGTTGCGCAAAGCCTCCACGGAGAACCGGGTAATAAACGATGCACTATGCACAGCTTAAACGGAGCTTTATGAAATCCCAGCCATGATTAATAATTTTCCCCGACCCTCGCTCCCCCGTGCCCCCTCTGCCACGGCTCTGTACCTCGTTAGGCTCATATCTCTCATCCTTAAACCTTCGCGCTGGCTTATGCATCGGGGTCTCCTCGGTGGCTACCTTTCTCCTTTCGCCGTCCGTCTTTGTTTTCCACCTTGTTGCGCCTCTGCCTGTCCCCCTTTGTCTCTCGGCCGGGCTTCTCCGCCACGGCTTGCTCGCGGAACACCTTGGATTATTAATTTCTAGCTCCGGCTGCTCCGCACTCTTTTTGTCGTGACACCTTTTTCTCCTAGAGCCAGCCCGGCCCGGACCGAACCGGCCCGCGCGAAAACCGGTAGCTTCCTCGGCTATAGCGAGACTAACGAGCGTCAACGTTTGAAGGAATCAAGGTCGATTTATATAGAGTATCCGAAATGGTGAGGACCAAACTTATGTCATGTGTTAGTGAGATCAAGTAGGTAAAAAAAGTTCATATAAACTTGTGTCAGAAAATGCTTTACCGAAGAGTTATAATATACATATAATATTACATTTATTGTCACTAATTTTCGTAAATAATATGTAAGAACGCGCGCTCTTTGCTTGCTGCAAAATAAATACAAATTAAATATATACAAGTGGTATATGTAAGTGGTCACACTTCGTTTAGGTAACATCTGCAGTCCTAATAAAAATTAATTCCGATTGCGCGACGATCGAGAAAAACGCGGACGACTCGGCCTCTGATGGAGGATGAGCCCGAAGATCGCGTGGATCTTCTGTTTCAGGTGACTATAATCCAGGGTTGCAAATTTAATTAAATCTCGGGGGTAGTCTGTAGTCCGGGCGAAAGGAGGGTAATTACTCCAGTTTTCTCGACCAAAGAAAATCCCCTCGTAAACGGGAATTTTTTAATGAAATGAAACGACCGGTCTGTTAGCGGGTTGTTTTTATCGGGGGCGATTCGCGGGCCGAAAAAGTAAAGGTTTTATCGGTGTTCGATGGTTTACGGGGCAAAAAGGAACGGCGGTAATAAACCGGCTAATGAGACAATCATCTTTCAAACTGGGAACGCCTATAAATGACGGGTTCACCGGTGCCGATTACCCGAGGAGTAGGTGCGGATGAGCACGGGATACGCCGATAAGAAGAAGACAAATGCGGCAAAGAATAGCTAACATCATTACTACAGCCCTTCGCGCGTAAAATGGGATTATTCCCGTTTGTGAGCACATTAGGGCGGCGTTCCATCGACGCGATGACACCGGCGCGCGTCCGTCAGCCAGCGCATGCTCCACGGTAATAAATGTATTAACAATATGACTGCCTACCGACGAACATACGGTCGCGAGCGATTGTCCTTTACGTGTCGTGTTTTCGCCAGCTTTTATCGCCCTGAACGAAGAACTCCGCCCTCTCCTCATCTTTCACGTGCTCGTTTATGGCTCGAATCGATCCTGTTAACTGTTTCAAACGCGCTGACTCTGCACCACCGATGTTTTCTGTGTCAACGCTCGTAGATTGAAACCCGTCGCTCTAAATTTTATTAAGAAATTTTTATCGATAATCATTTTAATGAAATTTATTTCAGTTGCTATTGCCGGATACGTCAGTTATGGTTCTACCTGGTAGTGCTGTGTTTTCGTCGAATTTATTTTCGTGGGTAACCGAAGGTAAGTCGTTTTCGGTACTACTTTGGTAGTATTATATCGATTCTGAAGACACTTTGGATTGAATGACATAAAACGTGCATGCTATATAATATTTTAGTATGTAACAATGGATGAAAAATGTCACTTTACGACTATGAACACGAGGTTACCCAGTTAAAATACGCCCACGATGAATAATTAAAACATGATTACCATAAAATACCACTTGCATACCTGGTGGTAATACCTGGTCGTAAAGTAAATCATATGGAATTCGGTTGGGTAAAAACTGTTTAAATAACAGACCAGGTTAAATAAGGAGACTGATCATCATTATTTGCGATATCCGTTGTACAATATAATCGGAATGAATTACCATATTTACACAAAAATAGAATACTATTAACTAGACTGTGGATTTTATGAATTTAACACTAAACCTACCACGGTGAAATAACCGGTTTCATATTTCATAATTATTGAAATTGTAAAAATTCATTTATGAAAAATAATGGAATAGATTTACTCGCTCAATCATTTATTGTATTGAAAATTCCGGATAATCTGAACCAGATTACTGTTACCATTTTTATAAGGCACCATTTACCAGACACTTTTAACCCCTTAACCTACAACTACGTGTGAGACACGTGGTCTTGTATTCGAGCCAAAACTGATTATCACGGGCCCGGCCCGTGGTACATCGGTCGGACAAATGTAAATATCACGGGCTTTTGCCATTTTGTACCCAGGCTGTTGAAACGTAAATCGTAGGTTCAGGGGTTAATGCTCGGTATGTTTAGTGTTAAGACAAAAATCAGTAGACCAAATGTAAAACAGTAAACATTTAAAAAATTGAAAGTCGTGTTATTTCCTCCTCATTAAAATCATTAAGATAGAAGACATAAACCGTCCACTGCAATTCCATCATTTCCAATCCTACCAAGAAATATTCAAAAGACACTTTCACCGCTGGCGGAAGCCGGCCGTCCGAGCATAAATATCCGAAACCACTAAAATCTTCCAGCCGTCTGCAAAGTTAAATCATTCGAGTCGTGCCGGCCGAGAGCATAAATCCGTTCTAATCTTGGCCCGTTCATCGACGTCAATCGTAAAATCAATTCCGGCCGAGCAAAGAGAGCAGATATTGACATCTAAAACTCCGGAATTCCTGGAGGTTCGCGAAACGCAATTTAATCCCACGATTTAATCTCGGCAGACAGCGCTCGAGCCACCAAAAACTCCGTCGGGGCTGAACTTTCTCTAAATCCGCCGGCGCGAGCTTGTACGCGCGCGCGCGCGCGCGTTCGCCACCCCCTACTAATTTCCAACTCGTTCGAACACGTGCCTAACAGACGAACGAACGGCGTGTGTCGCGGAAAACAGTTGTCGGCCGTCCGTATCGGGTCATCTGCATCTGCATCTGACTGTCGTCGGGGGCGGAAGAGAGAAAGAGAGAAAAAAGCTCGCGAGTACCAATCAGCGGTTTGAGCGCGCCGCCGAAGTTTAGCGCGTATTCGCACTCGCAATCGCAATCGCACTTGCACCGGTCCCCCGGTGTCTATCTGTCTCTATAACTCCATCATTCTATTTCGTTCCGACTATGGTGAAGTTAGCGTGGGCGGCTATGGTGGGTGGAGGGTGAGAGCGTCTGCCAATGGCAGACGACACTGGAGGCAGCGGTAGCAGTAACACAGCGGCTCTTGCTGATGGATTGTCTCTCCTCCACGCCCTCTGATTACCCTCGAATCCCTGTCTCGTTCCCCAACCCTTACTCCGCTGCGTCAACCGATCACCTAAACCCCATGCCCTTCTCGCTGTTCGGAAAAAAGAAAGAAAAAAAAAAATACAGGAACCGATGGCGCGACGCTCGCCGCCGAAAATCCACCGGCGGTGGGATCGAGGAATCCTCGAGCGAGAATCTGCAATGGGAACGAGGAGTATGTACCGTGTCGCAAGGTGCTCGTTCGATCGAGAGATAGAGACACGAATCCCCCTTTCGATCTCGCCTCGCGATTTACATTCTCGTTTTTCGGCGCAGCGCGGCGGCGGTTCCCGGTGCTACCGCTCCCACGACTCGGGGATAGAGGGACAGAGAAGAGGTAGGAAACCGAACCTCGAAAATTGAAACAGAATTCGTGCGACGATGAAATACAAGGAGGATTCGCGGCTCCCATGCTAAATGGAACCTCGTAACTTCCGTGGCCGGCTTTGGTTTCGAGGCGAGCGCTCGGCTCGACTCGGCGCGACGCGGCGCGGCGCGGCGGACCGTCCGTTGGAATCGGTGACGATATTATGCGGTTACCGTGTTACTTTGGGACCGTGATAGTGCTGCGTTGAACGGAGAGTTTCGAGGTCTCTATTTTATTAACTAGGGGAGACCCGGCGCAAGTTGATACAATTTCCAGTTTTTCGTTTATGCGATTTCTGTTTGAATCAATTACGCATAAAAAGAGTATGGTAAAATATTCTTTGAACCTTCCTCTTTACATATCGTAAGCGTGACTTTCAGAACAGTACAAAATCAGTTATAAACTGTTTACTCGATATTAACGCAGACAATTTTTAGGTAAACATCCGCCATCCATGTAGGATCGGATTTTGATTGAGTTGGCTCCCCACAATAGGTTGATAATAACTACTTTATTAACCCTAAGCACTCGGATGGCGACTCTGAGGCACCACTGAAAATTGCTATGCTATTCTTAAAAATATTGTTCACATTATTACTTTTCTTCGTATTTAATAAACTACCAGACATTTACATATTACATGAGATATTATATCGGTTTCATATGCAACAAATGAAAAAAAATTTTATAGAATGGAAATATTCTAGAATGGAAAAATCTTTTGTTTTTTAGTCAAAATTGCTCCAAGCGCAAAGGGTTAATTAGCGCGCGAATAATGGGGTTACAAAAATGGTGTTAGTTTTAGCGACGACCGGACACGACTGACGACTCTCTTACATTTTCACTCCGCTCGTCGTTACACGTTTTTCAGTTGTCTCGTGAGCGCCGATATAACAATGATCGTGGCTTGGTTTTAACGGTCGTCGTGGCTCAATCTGAATAATCGTTACGCGGTGCATCCTTCGTCCATTCTGAAGGAATCCGTCTCGAAATCGTAGTACAAAGGATTAAAAACCGCAAGACAGAGAAACCAATATACAACACGCACAATAAAAGAACGAGCACGTTCGAATCAAAGTCAACACAAATGAGTAGAACAAACCCGAAAACAGCCAGCCGATAAATTACCTGCACGCAGATTGGATCCGACGAAAATCGCACCAACGGGTACAGAACGCAGGATCAACTTTTAATTAAAGCCCGGATCACGGCGGATTTAAGATATTTATTTTATATTTCGACATCGTGGTCGGCGTGCCTCGACTCCATGAAACCTGTCGACGCAGTCCCTCTCTCGCAGCCCAATTCCAACGAGCCGACGAGACTCTCTTTCTCTCTCTTTCTCTCTCTTTCTCTCTCTAACCCGCGTGTAACACCGTCTCGCTTCGTCCCGTTGCTCCTGAGCGCCGTTTCGTCCTAACGTTCCGAGCCCCGTCCCTCGAATCCCTTGTCGCGCTTTATCCGCGCGGATTCAGCCCTTTACAACTTGATTCTTCAATCTCGCAAGGCTGTAAAAGCTGCAGATTTTACGAGCCGCCGAGACGCGCGCATGCATGCTGCACGCGTATACGTCTCCTGCTGCACCTAGCCGTTTGCATAGGTGTATACAGATACCTGGACCTGTGTACAGGTGTGTATATGTGTGTGTGTGTGTGTGTGGGTATGTACAGACATGTGTCATGCGGTCGTTGGCGCGTGTTTGTACCGTCGCGGCGCGGAGTCGCACGCGCGATTTCACACACGATGCCTCTCGTTCCCGAACGAGGAGAGAACGCCCGAGTTCCGGCGTCGCGCACTCGGTTACCTACTACTAGTCTGGCAATATTCAACAACGCTTGGGAAAAGTTTCCACTCCAATCTTATACGGGAATGCACGTCTGCATTTGTCGCGGATATAAAGCGCTGGAAAATTTGTCACTCGTCGCGCTGACTTCCGCAATACCCCGGTCCCAGAACTGGGCGCATACATTTTTTCCTTGCCGGCGATCCCGGTGTGCTCGATCGTCGACGAAACGAACGCGGAATTGCGGATTTCGGCAAGCACGGATTTGGCATCGAGCTACGGGCTACATACTATTCCAGAACTGTAACTGCGTCACGCTCGCCGGATCGTCCGATTGGCTGGAAACTTGCGAATCGAAATTTTAGGCGATGCCGGATGCGGCACCGTGCGCGACCGATTTTAGCGGAACACGATGGATTCTGGTAGTTTGAGGAACGTCGGGACTTGTGCTTTTTCGTTTAACTACGTAGAATTTCGATACGGTTATTTTTCTAATTGAAGTTGTCAGTTGTTCAAAGAAATGTGGAATAATTTGCCTTTAATTTGCTGTCTCGATCAATTTTTATTAAAAATTTTCAAATGTGTCTTTCCACACCTTTAGGTAGAAACTGTGTAAATAACTAAATATCGATACTTGGAGAATAGTATTTTATTCCTTTTTCAAAGAAATGAATGGCATTCGTAATTGCGAATGGGTAAATTTAAAATTAACTTTAGTGAAATTTCTTATAATAAATTTTATTTAGTGTAATTTGAAATAGTAACTATTTTTTAAATCGTATCTAGCAGATTCTATTTGAAATGTTCATTGCGAGTTCGACTGGTCGGCACAAGAAGTTAACAAATGCAAAGAAGAAGCCTCCGGATTTTATGCATTTATGGCAAAAACGAGTACGTGAAAAATTTAACAGTGAAAAAATTCGAAGACTTTCAGAGTATTAATATATTATTTTCACTATATTAAAATAATTAGTGAAAAATATAATTTAGCTCCTGTGTCTTGCAATTGATGCACAAACTTTTTATTTTGCATAAAGATCCTCTATTCATCATATTGCGAGTGAGCACGTCCCAATTTCAAAATCAACTCGAACCCGGGGGCCGACAGCAGATGGCGAGGTAGGAATCGATTGAATTTCGAAAAGTTTCGGGCTGGCCCGCAATTTCATCCATCTTCAGCGGAAAATGGGAGCATCAAATATTGTATCGGACGAGAGTTCCTTCAACAGGTAGGCCACATCCCCGTCGAGTCTTGGTAGCCGGTCGACCAGAAGAAGTAAGGACGATCGGCCGTTGCTGCTCGTGAATTCTCGCCGGTGCACACTTTCCAATCTGACTTGTCGCGACACGGTGGATGGAAAGAGTTGAACAGCTGAGAAGAAGAAGAAGAAGAGACGGAAACGAACGGAGAGGATGGCGGACCCGCTGGAGAGAAAAGGAGTCCTTATATAACGCGACCAGATTGAAGGAATGGAACAGCCGGGACGAACGTAATAGCGGAATGGGGAATACGATTGTCGGGCCAGCGTTCCGGAAGAAAAGTGCCTTACAAAAGTATAGGGTGGTCTGGCGGGCAGTAGAGAAAGAGGAGGGTGAACCAGTTTCTAGATCGTGAATTCTGGCGGGACGATCTAGTGCCGCCTAGAAACAGACTGTTCCGGGCGCTGCGGGGAGAAACGCTATGGTCGATGACGAACGAACAGGAGGAGGTTCTTTCTACCAGATCTATTCTCCCCGTGGGATCCTCTTTTCCTATCAAGGGCGTCGCTGGCGAATGGAATGCGCGCGTAGACGTCTGCACCATGTTGGTACTTCTTTCTTCTGCGATTGATCCGATAAGTTGAGCAGAAGCGGCTTATGAATATGTAGAATTGGTACACGTATGGTTTGGTTAGGTCAAGAACAACTTTCGTTGCCTGTCTTCAAACTTAGGCTGATTCGATACAGGGTGGGGGGCCGAATAATATGTACAAGCGGGCACGAGGTGGTTCCTTATGAAAAAATAAGACCATGATATGGAATAAAATTTGTTCATTTGAGGCTTAGTTTTCGAGAAAATCGAGTTAAATATTCGCCGGATTCGCGTGCTCTAGTATAGGCAGGAAGTAGAATAGGCCAGTCGTGATCAGACGCCGCAGTCGATTCCTATCTAATAGCATACGTATATTCGTTGCATTTTCAAGCTTGATTTTCTCGAACATTACGCCTTAAATGAACAAATTTTATTCCATATTCTGTTCTATTCCATATTTTGTTCTTATTTTTTCATAAGGAATCACCTGGGGCCCTCTTGTACATGTTATTCGGCTGCACCCTGTATAATTGGAGTGTAGATCGTTATGCATTTATAACATCTGCATTAAGATCAGACAAGTAGAATAGGAGTTGTATAGAGTCAGACAAGAGAAATTTAAGTAGTTCATGATCCGATAAATTATATCGGTGTACGGTCTTTGCGCAGGCTTGTTTGAGTATAATAAGAGCAGTCTGTAGCCAACAATGAAGGATAGAGTTTCCCGAGATCAGACAAGTCAAATAGGAGCGATCTATGGACGGACAAGACGAAAACTGCCTTGCAAAAGCCAGATGAGAATCGGCACTGAAGAAAGATGGAGAACGGTGTTCTAGATCGTGAATGCTAGGGAGACGATACAGCAGCGCCTAGAAACAGACTGTTGCGGGTAGCACGAGCGAAAAGGGTATGGTCTACGACGAGGAGGAAGAAAAGTTCTTTCTCCCTGCGATCTATTCCCCTACCAGGGAAAATAAGTGTTCTTCTCTCCTTTCTTCTCTCTGGTCGTATCGAGAGGATCGCAAACGAATGGAAATAACATGTAGATGTCTGGACGCGATCGTCCCCGTGGATTCTTTCTTCCTCGTGCAAACACGTTCCTCGAAGGCCGGCGGGTGTCCCTATTCGAAGATCCCGTCCCATCGTAGCACGCGGCCGCTCTCTTCCACGAGCCACCCTCCGCACCGACTCTCTTCCCAGAGACAGACCCTTTTGTATTCCTCGCGCATATCACTTAAGGGTCAGGCACCCTCAAAATAGATCCGTTTCACGAAATAACACGCGTTGCCACGGACACCCTTCAACGGCTGCGCATACCAATGGGACGGCCTCGTTTGGCCCGATCAGAAACCATTGACCGGCGACGACGATGCCTCGATAACGCTCTCGCTTTCTCGAGATATCCGATCAGGAAATCGACGAACCGTGGAAAGGCAAAGTGGTCTCCACCGCCACCCCTTATCCACACCCCCCTTTTAAAACCCGACGTTTCGTTACCGCTGGCCATCGCCGACACCGTACAGGGTGTCCTCAAGTTCCCCCGGGAAGATCAGTCCGTTCAGACGAAAAGGAAGGCAAAATTTCGTGTAACTAGACTGCAGATCTCCGTGTGACATCAATATTTTGTGAAGCAAATGTTAAAAACAGAAAACGACTAGAAATGGATTGAAAAGATCTTATTCTCTTCGTGTAATGCTATGGATATATTAAAACAAGCAGAGATGTTCTTTCGTTGATTAAAAGAATCATCGTGATAGAAATAGAATGAGAGTGCATGCAATGTCAATGTATGTACGCATTTTCTTGTATTCTAGTAATTTGCATGAGTCATAAATGCATAAAGATCCGCTGGCTTTTAATAAGTCGAAGAGAATGTAACTGCATTCTTAAATATTTCTGAAATTTCTACTGTTTTACATCTCGCACGTATATTTTTCCCATAAATGCATAAAATCTGCAGTCCACTTATAAGGGCCGTTTAAATGAATGTGCTAATGAATTATACTGTAAATTAAATTCGTCCCAGCTTTCTTTAATTACTGCACGTTTAATGTTCCATATCTGGTATATACTTCTACATCGTAAACTTATTTTTCCAAATCCGCTTGCATAAAAATCTGGAGGCGCAATTAAACTAACCTAAACGTTTAATGCAAAATGAGTATTACCAGTCTGGTTTTATTCAATATTTTGATTACAGCTTCTTGAAAAATCATTATAGAGACTATTTCTAACACAACGTTTGGTTTCATTTTTTGTTGCAGAACGCTGAACACGGTTAGCACGAAAGTCTGCGGAACACCCCGTATACAACGGCTCTCGAAGCTTTTCCATTAGACGGCTATCGGTATAACGTTCGAATCGTACGAGCTACTTTTCTTACGAGGGCCCACGTCGTTTCTTCCGGTCACCGTGTGGAATTTTATGCGCCGAGCAAAGGATCGGCTATGCACACTCCCCTAAACGGGTTTCACGGGATCACGAAACTTTCCTACTTCCCGAGTTCGGATTCAATTATCAGCCGACGGAATTCCGGATAGAGTATTATGTTGTTATTTGGAGAAAAGGATATGAGATCCGGGAATAAAGCGGTTCGATGCTATTTTTATTTCTTTCGCCCCTTTGAATGCATGGGGTTAACTGAGTCGGATGTATTTTCACATTATTTTCTATGTTCCCGGCTGCTTTAAGATAAAGTGATTATTATCATTTTCTTGTACTTGTTTATTTTGGTCGAACGCTAAAAGTTTAGTTTTACTGTCTAAAAAGACGACGGCAATTATGCAGATTTTATGCGATTCTAATTATAAAATACATTGCATAATTTTATTAATAAAGCAGTTTAAAAAGTACAAAAATAATGCTGCATTTATACAGACAACTTTTCGGTCTATCCAAAATTTAAATGTTCATGGATTATTTAACAGGATGATTTTTCCTCGATGAGTCACTGTGAACCATGTCTTTATTTTTATTCTCATTATCACGCTAGTATGAACGTTATTTCCCTCTTTTAAGTTGGATTTACATTATCAATATTTAAATGCTTATAGTAGAAATTTTCTTCTTCATCTAAGAAACGATTAGGGACAAAGCAGCTGTGATCATCGAAGAAAATTGAACGTCAAGGAGTAAAGAGGAAAATTGAATTTCTGGATGTCAACAGTATCCGAAGTGTCTCACTGAGTACCACGAAGGACGTTTATGAGTGACATAAAACGTTATGTATGACAGTAGCCAGGCTTCCGCAATTTCACCAGACAGATTTAATTGTGCAATGAAGAACGACGAATCGTCGTGGCGTCGCATCGTCGATATTCGGATCTTATATTTCACGGGAAGACAGGGAACACGAGCGGTCACGTCAGTAGCAGCGCGCGGTCGGCGGTCAGCCGCAGTGGATACAGTCGACCAGTCAGACCGAGGAACGAGCGACGCGACGCGATGGGGCGCTAATCCGGCGCAAAGTCCAAAGGGGAATGAAAAAAAGGCGTCCGGCCGCTCATGACAAATAAGCTCTGATTTAATTTTCACTCGACCGAGTTTCGCTGTGCTGTCGCCTCGAACTCGTTGCTGTAGATTAGCCTTAATGTCGCCGTGGGAAACAGGAGACGAGAGAAAAGAAGACAAAAAAAGAACAGAGAAAAAGCGCGAAAGAGGAACGGTGTGGAGAGAAAGAATGGAAAGAGGGAGAGAGAGAGAGAGAGATGGACCAACAATGGAGGAAGACGAAGAAGAGGGGACACGAGCGAGAGGGAAATAGGGCGAAAATAAGACGAGGAGAGGAGGCGGAAGTAGAAGAGGAGAGGAAGGTGGTGGGTGGGACATAGTTATTAATTAATCCCGGCTCTCTTCTGGATGCCCGGCACGGCAGCCGCAAAATAAAGCTCCCAGCATAAAGAGCTTTACTTCCTGCGGGCATGAAACAATTATCGCCATCCGCCGTGAGCACAAAGAAGAAGCTGAAGAAGAAGGGACGCCTGGGCTGCCAGCCGTGGTGGGGGAAGGGGGGATGCGGGGGTGGGACCAGCGTGATTATACGCGGAGTCCGGCTTCGCGACGATCAAAGGGATCCGCCGGTGTGGTCGTCGCTAATCGCAAGCTTTTACGTAATAGCCGCACTCCACCCCGGTCCACCCTCGAGCGCTGAAACCACCGTCGATCGGTACTGTCTAGTTTTTACAGGGGTGACGAGCGCCAGTGTCGGCAAGATAAATTTTAGACTCTTTTGTGATTCACATTTCCGTCCGTTACCCCGGAATAATCCACTCCGTCGCTCATTAAGCATTTTATTATTACGACGTGAACTTCTTTTTTGGACTGCATTTGTCTACCTCTTTATTTGTTACGTCGAAGAATTTGTTATACATGCTCTAAGACGAACGTTGTCCCTTTGAGGATGATGCCTATGCACTGGTCTGACTTTCACCAATATTTTACAATTTATTACACGAGGTTAGATTATCAACGGTGATACACATTTTCATGCATCATTATTTAATTTCTTGAATTCGAGGATAGCTGTAGAAAATATCAAAAAGTCATAATCTGCAGATTGTGGTAACATCCTTATCGTACAATAACGTCGATCGTATACATAGAATGAAAGTGAGGATCGGACGTCGACACTGAAAAATTAAAAAAGTATACTGAAATAAA
Organism: Lasioglossum lativentre; assembly: GCA_916610255.1. Taxonomy (NCBI): domain Eukaryota; kingdom Metazoa; phylum Arthropoda; class Insecta; order Hymenoptera; family Halictidae; genus Lasioglossum; species Lasioglossum lativentre. The sequence goes on from OU744362.1 coordinate 15,530,392, forward strand.
TTTACTTGAATACATAAATTATATTTAATATATATTCTGTTCATATTAATTTAAAGAAATATTATACTATGCTTGGGTATATTGGAATTGTTAACTAAATTTTTCTTGCGTATTTAGACACGGAATAAAACTGTAAGAGGTTGAACAGCCTGACACGGTATTGTGTATAAAAATTGTAAAATTATATTAATCACACATGTAATAATTTTATTATACAGTGAAATGAACTGTTATCATAAAATTTAAAAATCCAGGATCTACAAAGAATGTTTGAGTACGAACAAAGAGTAGATAAAATAATCAATGCGATTATAGATAGATAAAAAAGTTACATGTAAAGAATTTTGCACTATTTTTATGGTAACGAACAATTTTTGTATTCGGGCTGTTTAGTTGTATTTATTTAAATAGGATTTTCTTGAAATTTGTATTCCTAAAATATAGAAACCATAGAGGGTAAGTTACCCTCATAAGTTTCAGCGCCATCTGAACCCGGAGGGTTGTATTTTTCCGTAGTACCCCTCGATCGATTAATCATCCCTGCCAACAGATGGCGCTGTTAAAAGCGAGTTCCGAGGGCGCCAGTGTACAGGACGAGACTCCGAAAAGTAACCGACCGCAACCGATTTTACCGACCATTTCGTGTCTCTCGTCTCTGATTGATTATCTACCTCCCGCTGTGTCTGATAAGTGCAACCCTTATCTACTTAGACAAATAACTTGCAATAACGCTGACACTTCTACGTTCGTTTATTCAATTTTCGAATTATTCGTTGCCACAGCGTGTAGACACATTGGTATTTCCACCATGAGAAATAGAAAGCTTCAGAATTAAAATTCTTTTCAAGGAAAAATTCCGTAAACGTAAAATTATTGACCGGAAGTAGTGGTTCAAAATGTGGCAACATCTAGTTCTTATATTTTTGGAAACAGTGAGTGATTAAATTTCCTATATTTCAAAAAAAACTATGTTGTCACACTAAACATTCATTGGTCTATTTATTTATAAATATTTGTATAGACTTGTAACAGTAGTTTCCTAAATTAAAAATAAATTGTACCGAGAACTTGTCTCGTTCCATTTTTCGAAACGGACATAGTTTATGTGTATTGGGGGAATTTTTATGGATATTGCAGGTAATATTGTCCAATACATTAGCTACAGCGTTCGCAATCTTCAAGATATTCATGGTCAGTTTTATGTGATTATTTTGATAGTTATCAGTCGTAAATGTCCATTTATTCGCTATAATGGCGGGTCCACCAGCAGTATTCGGTTCGAGGTCAGTTTCGAATGAGGGTCGCGGCCGGTCATATCTTTCGAAGTCGAAATAGGACACGTGTCCACCAAACCATCCCCCGAGACAATCACTGCTGCAATCTGCGACGTGACCCCCTCCCCCTACTTTCCGACTACACTTTAATACGGCCATTTCCATTTGTACTCTCAAGATTTGAAATATCCGTGTAACCTGTTCCACATGTTACCTCGGAGGCCACTAGAGAAGATTTGAATTTTCAGATTCCACACGGGCCTTTTGCAGAGCAATGTACACTCGAATCATATATGTATCAAACGCACGCTATCCAGAAATCTGGTTCATAGAGCAAAACCCTTTTAGTAACTGTGCTTCGATCCATGTACAATATGGCTCGAAGAGAACGATAACTGTTAGAGGCTACATGCTCTAACCCAGTTCTGGTTCAATTAAAAAATCAGTACGTATACTTATCAATCATTTGCTAACCTGTATAAAAATATATGTTTTAATAATTAAGTTTTCTAGTTTCGTTATTATGCAGACAGATTGCTGGATTTATATTATAAAGAGTCTAATCACAATGTAGATCATGCCTTATAATTAGACTGACAATTGTGCAAAATAAGAATGACTAGAGTCAATTGGAAAGAAGAGACTTTAAATGAAACTGTATTTCTTCGTATAATAATTTCATTAAGTAAAATAATGTAATAATAGTCGTAAATCCGTTCAAAGCCTTTTGTCTTTCATCAGCTCGTTGTTGTCGCAAATAAAATCTGAAGTCCAGCCATGATTAAAAAAAAACGATTTCGCATTCTTCATAAAGAAAGTCAAATTAATTTTGCACACGGTATGATTCAACATTGTAAACCACAGTGCAACGCACCATAAACGTGTGCATTTTCATTGTTACACTCGTTGCTTGTTTCACAAAGAGATTTCTACATTAAAATATCACAAGTATGAAGACCGTTACAAGAACAAACGCAGACGGCGCGTTAATCACGGAGAGTACGATAAACGTTACAGGAACGACCAACAAAAGGTGTATGTAATAGCAATTAATCGTTTCTCAATGATTGCAAAGAATCGTCGGGCAGTTTGGCCGGCGGATCGCAAACGAGCTTCGGGTTTTATCCTCGAGTGGAGAAGTTTAACGCGGGGGCGGGAAACAATTAAGGTAATTTACGTTTTCGAAGCACGAACGACAGAAACAAAGAATGACAGTTAAATCCCGGTTCAAATCCGGGCGAGCCAGGCGCAAGTGGTGTATCCAGTACATTGTCAGACGTAGGTTATAGCCAGGTAGTGGTAGAGGAACAACGTTAATCAGACCGAGTAAACACCTACCGCTGATTGTGCTACGTATATGGGAAATGCGTGGCGGCACACAAAGCGTTAGGAATCTACGAGGGGAGGCATCGATCGCTGGAAAGCCGGCATTATTCGGCCAGAAGGAAAGAGCTCACGCGAACCCACCAATCCTCGGCCATTCCGTGGACACTGAATCACACGCTACCAGTTGCCCGAATTCTAGAGCTGACCAAACGCTACAATTTTCAATCGACTAACATTCCGTAATTCTGCATATATATCAATTTTCTCCAGAGATGTGCGACATCGCAAAAATATCGGGTTAGGTCCTTCCCAAAATAAACGTGTCGCCGGAGCACTATTATTAGATTGTTGCATATGAAATGTCTGATTTTTAACAGTAACTTTAAAAAAACACAAACCTTTTCCAAAGAAAGATATCCTCTCAATGAATTTGGTTCTTCATTTACAAAATTGTCATCTTCATTTTGAATTCTATCATAAGTCATTACTACTGTGATTCTATTAAATATTGCATTATACATCAAAGAATATGGAAAATAGCGGAGGAGATGTAAGAAAAATATATTACGGAACGATTTATATCTTCATTGAAAACAAATTGTCGTTACAAGGTTCAAAGATCAAGGAAAGGGCATTATTGTTGGAACAAAGCTGATTTCAAAGGATTGTAAGATATCTGTTTGGCATTCCATGGGAATGTGGACTGTAAGAATTGTTGAATAATATTATTTTCCCCCGTTGGCAACGTTCACGATTAAATCCCTTGAGAAATCACGTTAAAGAAAAACAGCATTGAAAGAATCTACGTCTTTTAGGTGACCTTAATAAATTGCGGGAAGCTTTCCTGAGAAGTATTTACTCTTCCACTAATCCCTTCAAGGTTGTCACTTCTTAAGGGATCGGGGGGGAAATCTCTTAAATGCTTTAAACGACTGCGAAGAGCACTGGAATAAGGAAGTTATCGGCTTAAGGCGAAATGCGAGCGAACGACAACCATTGGCCGTATAAAACCAATGGAACTAGCAATCCCGCTTTCCGATTGCATTCCCTTTAAAATGACAAACGGCCGTTTCTCGCGAATTCCAATTTCGTTCGTACACTTGAATATTTAACGCTTTGGTAACTTGATAAATATCTTCAGACCGTCGATATTTATATCAATATAACATCATATAATATAATATGAATAAAAATCAAATAAAAATAGGAAGAAGGAAGGACCAAGGGATCATCGATGAAACAAAAGAACATAAGTATACATAGTGATCGAGGTCATACCAAGGTCATGTTGTCATACACGTTTGAACATATTGTTTCGTCAACTACACAATAGAATACAAATAAATTCTGGAACACAAATATACAGAGAGTTGAGTCCAGAACATAAATATACATAGTGATCGAGGTCATACCAAGGTCATGTTATCATATACGTTTGAACATATTGTTTCGTCAACTACACAATACAATACAAAAAAATTGTAGAACACAAATATACAGAAAGATGAGTCCAGAACATAAATATACATAGTGATCGAGGTCATTTCAAGGTCATGTTGATATACATGCCTGAAGGTATTTTTTGATCAGCTACACGATGCAATACAAACGAATATATTGTTGTACTTAGGTTTTACTCTGTATTTAATTATTCACTTCTGACTCACAAATATTTAAGAAAATGCATTAACATTTGAATGGAAAAATGAACAAAAACGTATCTTCTAATACATTGTTAAAATGTATCAAGATATCTAAAATCGGGTTACGCAACTGGATTCCTTATTAGAAAATACACAACTTTGTGAACTACTCTTCTAGCTCGAATAGCGACCCCAAACTTTGAGGGCTGTTTTCACCCTGTTGATTATGAACGGTGGGCGCTAAAAACCATATGCGTGTTATATTTTTGCTGGTACCACGTCCTCCTAAAGTTTCATTTGGTCTGCAGATGTCATTGCGGGATCATCCCTTGTACGATAGTCTGACGTCAGTGTGTTTCCGGAGTTTTCCGCGGCGGCGGCGGCGGCGCAACGGCGGAAATCGTTTTCGATGAGAAAATTCGATGGGCCGGTTATGAATAAGCGGCATCGCGGAATCGCGGAATCGCTAAACCGGCGGCAAACGACGTACGCACGTCGAATCGCAAGCTGTCTCCTTTACCATGCCACGTCCGAACGAAATTGTTTCCGCGCCGTCGAATTTCCACTGTGCAAGAACTCCTCGTCAAATAATGCGGTTGTCCCGAGGTTTGAGTTTCAAGAGACACACAGACACGACAAGAGAAACAGAGAAAGAACCCAGGGCCGAAGAGGAGAAGACAGCGTGCTGCGCGCCGTACGGGGGTGGGAGGGCCGATGGTTTGGTTGTTTTTCAGTTTCGCATTTCCATACTGTCTGCAGGAGCCTGTATGGAAATTCGACGCGACCGGCACGCCTTCCGCGTACCAATATTGAGTTCGAACGAATACTGATGGGCGCATGCATTATCCTTCCGGAATAGATAAACGCGATACAAGGAACAACGAGGATGCGTCGCGCTCCGCTAACTCGAGACCGTCTCTCTGCACCAGGACCGACAATCGACGGGAATTACATCGCCTGTCCAGATTCGCCGGAGCAAAGAGCCGCGTCATTTCAGCGAGTCAAGCGCTCAAACCATCCTTGATAGCGTCAACACTGCACCGATTGATTTTATTCATGCTCCGAAAGGGTAACCGAGTTCATTTTCAAGTCTCGACTGCGCCCATACTACGGTGTAAACATTCTTTTTCCAGACTTAATTAAGGAGTTACATTCCTTTGAACGGTTGCGAAATACGAGAAACACAACAATTCTTTTAATGTGTACAATTTTGTTTTTCAAAGAATCGACGTATCTGTGGTTGTAAGGAAAAATGTCGCAATTTCAAAAAATTTGAGTTTATGCATTAATTGAGCTTCAGAGTATAGGATTTACGTATTTACCAGTAAAAAAAAAGTCATGGAAATAAATTCGACAGGCTCAACAAGATAATGCAATTTAACCGATGTCCTATACAAAGAATTAGTGATCCAAACATTAAACGGCAATATCTCGAAAGTGAAAATATGTGACATGCGGCGTTCATCCTTGCAACCACACATATACAACTTATTATATGATATCTCGGGCGTATTTGCTGAAAAATTCAGGTACCTATCTCACACTAAAAAGACATGCCGCCATTTTATCAAATCCATTTCCGTAAAACACCGCTTGGAGTACAAAATATATACTCGTGAGATTGCATCTAGTAGGCATTTTATAAAATTTTATATTAAACTGAACAGACAAATCTTATACATGAAAAATAATATGTTGATTCGAAGTGAAAAGCAAAAATGGATAAAATTCTAGGATGTTGTTTCCAGCTGTTTCTACAAAACGTGTGCAAGGGTCGAAGGGCTATTTCTATTTCTTCAGAATAAACAGTTTCAAGGATACATTTTAACAATTTTTTAACACCACACTAATATCATATTTTTACTAAAATTCTTTCAATTGTTCTTATACATAGTAAACTACATTCATGAATTTTAATACAATTTTCTTAAAAATGTAGCAATTAATTCGCTTAGGAAGTACATCATTTCTCTCGGATAGCTCGTACGATATCTCAAGTACAGCTTAATTATGTAACCTTAACCTTTTAAGGTATGTTCATACTACGCATAGTTCACTTTCAAACTACGGAAAATTATGCGAGGTTGTCGATTAGGTGCAGTACATACTTTAGATGCTTGACTCAAATGAGGCGCAAACGAAGAGTGATGAGATTGCGATGGATGCTTCTTTTTCAATATTTATTAGCTTTAGAAGAAAACTACTTTCACGACAGAAACCTAAGAACATTTTAAAGCTATAAAACAATAGCGTCCATCGCAAAGTGGCAGAGGATTATCCATCGGAATGGAATTTAATCGACTTCATAGCGTTACTGCAGAGGATACAAACAAAACTCTCACATAAAAAGCAGCTTCAAAACCTTTCCAATAAACCAATACCTTTCGCAGAGGTATAGTTTCAACCGTTGAAAAATGATAGCCCAAAACAATCGAAATCGTACAATTACTTAAAAAGTGGTTCATACATTCTCATCGCATTTTTTTTCATTGCATCGTGTAGCTGAGCTTAAAATACATTCAGGTATGTATAATAACATGACCTTGAAATGATCTTGATCTTTCAAAATTAAAGTGAACACCCCGGAAAAAATAACCTTGAGAAAACAATAACATTTGCAAAGAATTCACCTTGTGATACCAATTCTATTGCATCAAAAACATTTGTTATGTGATCGCTAGACTCCGGATCTTTAAGCAAATTAAAAAGTTTGTTCATCAATTGCAAGACACAGGAGCTAAATATAAATCTATATTTTTGACTAATAATTTTAATATAGTGAAAACAATATATTAATACTCTTAGTCTTCTAATTTTTTCACTGTTCTAAATTGCACGTACTCATTTTTGCCCATAAATGCATAAAATCCGGAGTCTAGTCATCACAAATATTTAGGTGGTTACATTTAGGTGGACCACCCCGTATATTCACAGGTACCTGAAATTCAATCGTTCTTTGCAATTAGGAATCGATACTAATGGAGAAGGATCATGCCCATCAATAATGAAAAGAACGCGAGGACAGTTTGCGAGGTAATGAAAGCAATTCGAGCTACACAGGATTCCAGGACGATCGCACGGCGATATCAGGACGCCGGATTTCAATTAGTCTTCGGAGCGTTTGTGTCGTTTACCGGATATTTCCGGTGGCCGGCACGCGCACACGCGTTTCGCCGTGGGTGAACTGCAGCCGGGTCGTTAATTAAAATCATGATTCTGCTTCCGACGAAATAGAGTAATCCCCTCGGTATCTCGCGGGGAGGGCCAGCGTTCACCGGTTCCGCTCGCATGCTTGCAGAATTTTCGTAGACTCGCTCGTTCTTTGTCATTCTGTCCCGCGGCACAAACTGTTTCCACGTGACTCTAACGAGATTGTATTACATTTGCAATGAACGACCGCGAGCTGCCAGATGGACGCTGGTTTGTTTTTATCGTGTACAAAGCGATGCCGCGTCGCGCCAAAACAAACGTTCACGCGCGGATTTTTATACAAGGAAAAATCCATTGACACGCTAGCGTAACGTTTACGTCGGCTACCCGTGCCCCAAACACCGAGAGAGAGAGAGAGAGAGAGAGAGAGAGAGAGAGAGAGAGAGAGAGAGAGAGAGAGAGAGAGAGAGAGAGAGAGAGAGAGAGAGAGAGAGAGAGAGAGAGAGAGAGAGAGAGAGAGCCAGTTGCTTTCTATCCGGCGTTAATTGTGATCGATTGCCGTCTGCCAACCTGTTTCTCGCGGTACATCTCCTTCGCGATTTTTTTCTTTCGTTTTTTTTTCAGTTGCGAAACTGTTTTACTAAAAATATTGTGATATTTTATGAGAATAATTGAATGGAATTTGTTTAGATTGCGCACGATTCTTGTTGCGAAAGAAACTTAATCGGTAAATTTCCAGCAAAAGAATTTCCCCAATTTGACCAATTCTAAAACAGAAATTCCGTAACCAGCGATTTTTCAGGCAGTAGTAAGTTTACGGTTAGTGGATCGATGAAGCGGCATGTACGCGATATGCAGCAGTTAATTCCTCGTTTCTGCAGAAGATTGGGAAAAATGGAATCGAACTCTGGCAGTTATTGTTGTTTCACTGGGAAATCGTGATAAGTGGCGATCATTAATTGTTACCAGGTATGTCGAACTGGTTGTTCGGATGCGCCGGCGGTGTTGTTAACGTGTTGGTTTTATTCTTTCAGCGTGTGATATTTGTTGGAAAATTGGTGAAGCAATGGTAAAATGTTTTATGTTGATAGAGAAGTTATGAAACGGGCTTATTCCTCAAATCATTTCGAATAACATTTTCCTTTGCGAAAATATTCTCCGTGGCATTGTTAAGGAGTTAGCACCGAAAAGGCACGGACCAATCAGAGCGCGGCTCGGACAACGCCAACCGCACTCTCAGCTGTAGCTGCGCTCTGATTGGTCCGTGTTTCGCGAAAAACATTTTCGCTATGGAAAATGTCACTTCAAATCACCTCAGGAATGACTGTATACATCCTGTATAGAGTACTACTTTCCATATTTAAAATAACCTCGAATACTTAGTTTAAGAACTGTATTCACACTTTTGACCAACTATTTTCTGCCAGGGGTAGTAGATGAGAGACTCTTGTTTATTTAAAAGAACGAGATAAGACGGCGAAATATGAAGTTTATTTCCATTTTTATTAAATAATACGTGAAAAGCAAGCTTGGCGACGAGACTGGGAATTAATTTCATTTCTTCACGTCGAAGCAGGTCAGTGCAGTTGAAGAGAATGTTAGTTTCGGATTCTACGTGTACACGGTTGTAACGATGTACCCAGCTCGTGATCGATATCGTCTATACACCGGCGTACAGATGGACAAGGTCTCGTCGTAAATTGAATTGCAGGCTGATGCGGGGTTTATGCCCCTAATGAATTGTTTGACTTGTCCACGTAAAACAAACTACAAGATTGGGAAAACGCTCCTGTGTACACTCGGACAATATATCGAATTGAGTAGCATGCTCGCTACGGGATTCTTGAACACGGCCAAGCTTGTTCGATTGTTTTATTACTGTGAAATTGTTAATATCGTGAACGCAGCGCACACTCCATCCGCGATTGATCGAGGATCCTTTCAATGTATCAATGATTTTCATTATTTTAATTGCATATCGAAAATTCGATTCCCCGAAACGAGACATCATTGTAATTGAATAGCATTATGAACAATCCATGTCAAAGTACGAATATTCGACACCACTAACTAACTTTATAAATTACTATTATTGCTCGAAGCTTTTAACGTTTGATGATAAAGTATTTGCACTCACGTTTTCACTAATACTACAGTTTATTTGACAATATTATCTACAGTCAGTTTTAGTATACGCTACTCTTAGGGATTCTGTAATAATGATACGAGAAATTCAAGAAAAAGACTAAATAGTTATACAACAAATACGAAAGGAACACAAACGTAGAAAAATGTTGCCTGCAAAATGCGACGCAGCAGGAAAATTTTGTAGCAAAAATGTTATGTGCTACGGTGCGTAATGAAAAAAAAGCTGTGCAAACATTTCGCATTATTTTCGACATTGTTACAGTCTCGCATAAATTATCAAATATTCCAGCTATGTTTTCCTTGAGCAACAAACTGGGAATCATTTCTTTAGGTCTGGATCAAACGATTGATGTGTAAAAGAAAGTTCGAAAATAATACGAAGAAAATACTACAGGTTAATTTTTGCAATTTCTCCATATGGGTTCGCAATGGAAATCTGAAAAATGTTTCTTGGTGATTTCTGTCATAAATAATTGTATATAAATACCGTCTAGGCTTCTTGATCGTTGCTGTGAGCTACATAAATGGTATTCAAAAAATTTGATAACATAATGACAAAAAATTTCATTGCAATAATATAAAAATGTTGTAAAATGCAACCTGCTGGTATACAATTTCTTCCAAATCTCGTTTACACGTCTAGGAAATTAATCCTTCTAACTTCTCAAGGAACTCGAGTCGAAAGTTATTTTCTTCTAAAGAATATCCGAACATTAATGGGAGTTCATATGAAACCGCGCGCAGAAAAACGCTGTGAATCTCGACGCTCAACATTGTTGCATTCGTTTCGGTCGGAACGTTCGACTTGCGCCTGAGATTGTACCCGAGATAGAAGGGAATCCGGCGTGCAGAAATACGTAACGGCATATTGGATTTTGTTGTGGAGTCCTTTGAATTTTGCGCTCGACGCCGCGCCGGTTCGTTCATTAACTCGTGCTAGAGCGCCGACGATAATGGCTTTTCTACCTACGCTACCTACCGCCCGATGAAAACCCGGTAAAATATTCTCGCCCGTAGTGTTCCACAATTAATTTTTGCACAAATATGTTCTGATAGCGGTATTCCGGCGCGCTAATAAAACTCGTTTCCGAGGGCATCCTTTGGTATCGGGTCCCGTTGAAACACACCGAGTTTACAAGCGTGTTAATTATGCGTGTCTGCACATTTTAATCAGAAATTGTAACGCGCCTCCAGCCGCTGTTGTTCGACAGATTGAATAATTAATACGCTGCCGGGAAGTTAAGAAATTTACTATGTTTACCGGGGCTCGAAATTTATTATTCGCTCGGACGCTATACAGTGCCCAACTTTTACTATCCGCAGCACCGAGAACGGACAAAACGGTATGAAACATTATACTTGTTACGAACAACACGTTTAATATTTATTACGTTGCGTGTAGACGACTATTTGTGTCTTATGCGCTCGTTAATGTCTAAGTTCGTTAAAATTTTTTAAATATCGTTTGAAAGAGGAATAGAGGAGATAATGTTTTTAAAGTTGTGACAGAGGTTTAAATTTATATTATTTTTTCCGAAAAATCGGTCTTCAGTTTTCTGCCCATGACATTACGCAAAAATAGCGTGGAAGAAAATGAATAATGGCATGCAAAAGTAGGGTCTTCAAGCTTAATAATGAGACCAGATTTATTGATCTACGACTATTTTTTACGTAATTACATCAGATTAAATATCCCCAATTTATCTAGAATTAGACACTCCGTGTTCTTTGACATTTCATTGAATCGGTTTCAGGCAATCATATATTTTTCACAGGCATTGGACGGTTTATCGTCAATGAGGAGCCATTTGGAAACCGACCGTATAAGATGAACGGGAAGATTACTTTAATTGCCGTTAATGAGCCGCGTGCGAGTGATTGCGATTACCGTCGCTTAAATACGATGTATTGCTTTGAAGTGGAAATAATTTCGGGAATTTCCTCTTGTTTATGCATTCGCCGTTTCATCGCTAAAGCGTGAACGCGTACGTACACGGATCGCCCAAATGAACATGTCAAGAGCATAATGCACTTGTACTAATGCACATTGCGTGTTAGTGTTGAGGAGCACGCGCGTCAGTACCCATTCTCGTAAATTTGACGCCGTCTGAAGTAACGATAATTGGTTAAACGTTAAACCACGAACGTCATCGCCCGTTAAGCTCACGGAACTACGAAATATCCAAATATCTGATAAATTATGTAGATCATTCTACGCACAGAAATATATCGAGAGCCTTAAACAAGCAATGCGTTCGGCAAACGATATCTAATACGAGAAAAATATACTTTTGGTCGATCAAGAAATATTTTCTAGTAATTTAGAAGTCGTGTTTGAACCAATATGAGTAAAAGCTAATCTATTTCAAAGAACGTCCAAATATTGATGCGACTCGGTAACGTAAACATGTGCATCGCAATAAACATCACTCGAGCTTTCGGAATGCTCGAAAAGACTACGTGCAGAAGAAAATCATTTTCGCAGTTACGCTCGGCCGTGTTTGCAGAAGGGGTGAACCGATTGGCGGTGGGAGAAAAAAAATCGTTTGATCGAGGAACTAGGCGGAATAGAGTATTTTCCGTTCGACGAGTCGCCGGTTTGCTTTACGCGCACTCGCTTGCCAAGAAAATCGCGTCACACGGTCGAGGCAAGAATCGCGAGCGAGCGCGTAACAAGAGGCGCGCGCAGTCGCGCGTGAATCGTTCAAAGTCGCGGCAACAAACGCTTTCGAAAATTGCATTAAGAGCCGCGTTCCTACTTCACCACGTATCCACGTAGTCAGGTAGCGTTTGAGAAGTGCCGAATGAATGCGATTCTTGCGTACAAAGTACACGCAGCTTTTAAACACCCACGTAAAGGGCGCTCGCCTGGCGCTCGCAGAAGAGATCCTGGACAAACGGGGGCGAACCGGGGGTGAAAAGGGACGAGGGCACACACACGCACACACCTTTGAGGGAGTAACTCCCTCGGCGGGTCGCCCGAACAAGGAAGAGCCTACTTCGTCCTTTTTCGCCTTTATATTCCTTTCTTCGTAGTTTCCGCGAGAACAACCAGCTACAGACGTTCTCGCTGGAACGCCGGCCATGATAATTGCGAAAAAGTTAATTAAGAACACCGCCACGAATCTACCAATTTACATTTACGCCCATCCGTTTGCTTTCATCTCGCTCCGGAGAGGAGCACACATCCCGTCCGCCGCGCCGCACCGCGCCGCGTCGCGCAGCGCCGCGCCGCTGCGAGAAGTCTACTGTATCGGCTTCGCCTACCAACCCTGCTGCCTGCGTTTCTCTTTATTCCGCCCCCGTTCCGCCCTTTCCATCCACCCCCTACACCTCCACCTTTTCCCGTGCCGACCCATTCGTGCTCTTTTACGTTCCCCATTAATCTTCCTTCCATTGTTAGCCACTCCGATGCTTATTATTTCGTCTACGACGACTCGATTTACTCCACCGTTCTATTACGACCCACCGCTCCTGGACGATACACCGACGGTTGACTTTATTTTCCTGATGAGACTGTCAACGCTACCGCCACGCAGAAATGACAGCATGGGGTAAGAAACGCTGACACTCTTCCTACCTGATGTCTATCCATAGGTTTTAACCCTTAGCACTCTGTCCATTCTTAAAAATATTGTTTACATTATTATTTTTGTTCGTATTTAATAAACTACTGGACATTTATATACATACTACACGAGATATTATATCAGTTTCATATGCAAAAAATGAAAAAGAATTGTATAGAATGGAAATATTCTAGAATAGGAAAATCTTTCATTTTTTAGTTAAAATAGCTCCGAGTGCAAAGGGTTAATAACTGCGCTGTATACGTGTAAATATCTCTTAATCCAGAACTCATTAATTGATAGTTTTTATAACTTCGTAGTAAGTCTTCGTCGGTGGGTAAAGTGTTAATATCAATGAATTAGATCACACAACAGAGAGCAAACACCATGTCGCTGCACAATACTCTGCAGAGACGAGAAGTTAGGTAGCCAAAGGAATGCGGGTCTGATTGGTATCTAGTAACCTCGATCGGAGTTTAACACCCTCACCAATTTAGAGTCTAATACCCTCACAGCTGTTAGTCCTACACCCCTATCGCTGTTTAGAGTCCAATAGCTCCATCCCCTATCACATATATTTTCTTTCAAAGGGAATATACTGAAATGACATCAGCGGATCTTAATAAAACTGTGAGAGTAAGTAGTATCAGACACACACATTTTTTTATCGGTCAGTTCGTATCGAGGGGTGAAGACAACCCCCAAAATTTATGGTTAGAATATGTTGGAAGCTAGAGAGGTGGTGCAAACGGAAAAGTTTTACGTCTTTTAATAAGAAATCCAACTGTGCAAGTCAATTCTAGATAATTTTATTTATTCATTTCCCGTTTGTAAATTAATAAATCCTCTGGCTGTAATAGTATTTCTTTAATCAAAACGCTTCAGAACATTTCGTATGCAACAACCTAATTCATTCTCAGAGTCCAATAAAAAATAAACATTTTCCGTTGCATAATTATGTGAGGAAAGAACTGGTAAGCGCCGTTAATTTTACTCGCCGCGTAGGGTGGTCTCCCCTTAAACTGATTTAACGAGGCGTTGAGCACTGACCAACAGTTCTGAAGCATCCTGTATTTACCGAATACCTCACGCGTTCCCTCCTATTGGATCTCTTTCATACCACAATCCTAGCGCCTTTCCTCCTCATTTTCCCTCTTAATCTCCCATTACTCTTCGTCCTCCCGTTTGCACCCTGGCTCTCGACCGGGCATTCTTTTCCCTCCCGTTCATTCGCCGCGCGTGTTTCCTCTTAACCGCGTTCTTCCTCCCTTCCTCCTTTTCTCCCTAGCGCCCTTCCGCCCTCCAGTTTCCCCCCCCCCCGGACTCTTCGCTCTCCGCTCCACCCACGAACTCTTAAGTAAATTCCATTGCAGTTCGGTTGAGCGAGATTCCTCGCGCAGCGCCGACGTCTCCGTCGAGGAAAATCCCGGGAAGAGAGCAACCGTAGGAACCGGAAGGATGGTAAAAGAGCGGGGCGGGACAGAGGGGAGCGAAAGGGAATCTTACCGCTCACCGTTTTGACTTTTGTTAGCGTGCCCATGCGTCGTCGGCCCGATGAAAGCCTCCTCGAAACCAACCCCTTTCCGACGGCAGCAGTTCCTTTTGACCATGAACAGTCCGCTTTTTAGACATTCGGCGCCCATTGTACGACGCCAGCGCCAGGCCCTTTCGCTACGAGAACGTGAGCGTATCTTTGTCACAACTTATCGCTGTAACTTCGTGGACCGTGAACGGCACCCCTGGCTACGAATACGCGCTTCATCGAAATACCGTGTCGCCTTAAAAGTCCAATTTTCGAAATGTGAAATTTAAAAAAAATCACTTGTAACACATCGTAACAATGTAATGTAGTTTACAATACTATTTTTTATTCAATATACGAGTTCATTGTTAAAACTGAAGCGAAAAATCGTATTTAAATCTGGATGCGTTTTATGAAACGTGTGCTATTTCCTGAACGTTTGATTTTTATTACAAAAATTTTGTTAAAGGTTTATCAACTTTGTTTCGAGATTTCAATCGCCCCGAATTATCATTAGGTGGACCAACATCCTCTAGGTAACTTGATATTGTTAATGGATTCGGATTAGTACGTAGTTGACGAAGTAAGAATGTTTAAATTAGGGCTACATCGATACATCGCAGACATAGGGAGGCAAGTGGAATAAGACCACCTATAACTAGACGCATAAAGTAGGTGGGCCCTGGTTATTGTTAGACAAGTAGAATAGGTACTCGATATTGTTGAGAAAGTAGAGCAGGTACAAGATATAGTCGTACAAGTAGAATAGGGCTCCATTATTGTTAGGCAAGTGAAGTAGGATTTGTATCAGTGTGTAGCAGCGAAAATAATAATGTTAACAACATTTCGTAGAATTCTTCGATTCGTTGAATTTTTCATAAATCCATCGCGGAACTTGTACGTCTCCTATTATTCGTACTAAACCTAGCGAGCACTAAAAGCGATTAAAATGTTTCAGCTTATAAAAATGACAAGGCTCTATTTATTTAGATATTGTACAATTTTTATGTCAACATGTGCTTGGATAAAAAAATTTATCGTATCAATTTCCAATGCAAGTAACTTCATAATTTCAATAATTGTGAAATGAAAAATATAAAACCGGTCATTTGATTGGCAGTGGTAGGTTTAGTGTTAATGTTTTATTGTGCATTATTGATGAAATTCAAACATTTTCGGAGTTCACAAAATTGTTCGAAGAAAATTGTATGATTAGGCCAATTATGGATATTCAAAAATTACAAGGTTCAATTTATTTAGATTTTGTTATTTATCGTTATTTATCGCTGATTTGACCGCAGGCTTGCCCCAACTTTAACTTCGGGTACCCGAAAATTGCAAACTTTCGGGACATCGACTCGACCCGACCCGATCCGACTGCCATTTCGGGTACCCGAAATTGCGGGTACCCGAACTTTGTAAACTTTCGGGATCCCGACCCGACCTGACCCGACCCGATCATTGCCCGACCCGACCCGAGGCTCGGGTACCCGCACACCCCTAATATTTTGTAATATAAGTGTTAGAAGTAGGCCAAAGTAGGCGTCAATTTTGGCCTACTTCTAACACTTATATTTCAAAATATCTCATATAACGAAGAATAGTTACCTGGCGCAAAACCATGTTTCGGCCAGATTTCTAGGGGAATTCTAGTGCGGGTTCTAACCCCTTAAGTAACCAAGCCAGGAGTGACAGATGTGAGAAAAGTGAGCGTCCCGATTTTTCCATCAACGCAGGTACACCTCTCCCGGGAGTAAAACGAGTTCCAATTAGTTTCCAGGTGTATCGTCTAGGGAAAAACGAGCGAAGTTCGTAATGAGCCGGCCAGTTCGTTGGTTACAATTTAATTTATTGAAAACATAAACGCGATTTACGGCCGCGGATCCAGGGGAATGTGTTCGCGCCACTTGTTATCGCCTAGAAAATATTGATGCAGCTCAAGCAACCGTGTTTACACGGCTCGGGTGGCGAACCCGATTGTAATTCGAGCCGCGGCCGTTATCGAGCCTCTTTAATACATTACAATTCGATAATATTGCCGGCGCGCGCGATACGGTAAATTTCAATCCGTAAACTGGTCAGCACGTACCGGACCGGTCCGCGCGGGTACGACGAGGTCCTGGACCCGGCATCCCCGGTCACACCGGTTACTGGCACCGTCGAATTTCGAAATTCCGTCCGCGGCGCGCAATGTTAATTGAGGCAAAAGCAAAATGCCAATCCGTCGATATTATGTTACGCGTCGTTATTCTCACCGGGACACGCCGATCGACGTGCATTGTAACCAATCGCCTGCCCGTATACGCGTCTATCCATTAATC
The DNA here is from genome assembly GCA_916610255.1 of Lasioglossum lativentre. Taxonomy (NCBI): domain Eukaryota; kingdom Metazoa; phylum Arthropoda; class Insecta; order Hymenoptera; family Halictidae; genus Lasioglossum; species Lasioglossum lativentre. The sequence goes on from OU744362.1 coordinate 15,547,345, forward strand.
TGCAGGCAGCTCTGCCTCTCCACGGGTGCACAGCATTGCACGACCGTGCACATTTCGACATCCGACCTGCATCCGCACCGTGACACACCTGTACACACGCGTGACCGTCCACGACGCTGGTCAATACGAACTGGACCGTGGAATTTGATCGGAACGGACACGCTCGACGTCCCTGCGCGCCCCGAAACCGTTTCTTTGTCTTTCGTGCTCCCGCATAAGCGATACTGCGGACACGTGACAGACCGACGTTGTTCTGGATCAGTCGAAATAGTCGCTACAAATAGTAGTTTCATTCGGGCCGCGAAATAAACTGTTGTCTTTCGTGTCCTCACAAAAATTCTGCTCGAACTTCTATGTCTCGTTTAAGAAAATATTTGTCATTCCATCACAGGGTGTATCAAAATTATATTAGTAATTGACCCTTTCTTTCAAGGTCAAAACATTTTTTATCGCGTCGCATAATATTGATCGCAAGGATCAAAAGTCTCAAAGGAACAAAAGTCTCAAGGGAACAATAGGTCTCAAGTCAACCGTTATCTTAAAAAACAACTTTGAAGTTTCGTAAACTAATTTCTTCCATATGTCTACAGGATCCAAATAGTATAAACGTGGAGGGAATGATTCTACATGAGAAAATAAATTAACAATATAGAATACATTTTTTTCATGGCTTCATGTGGCTTTTCTCGAGAATTTCTCAAGAAAGAATTCTTGAGAAGAAACACTAGTTGCACATATGTCAATCAATACTGAGACACCCTGTATATCCATAACGTTGTATTTACATTGACAATTGTTACATATAGTATATAACTTTATATCCGTCATATTTCGTTTTGATGTCAAATGTCAATGTAACTATGTACTATAAACGATGTCACTGATCTGACAAGTGAAATAGGACCATCTATAATCAGACGAAGTAAAGTGGGGCTACTGATTGTAGTCAGACAAGTAGGGGATATTGTATTACTGGATATTGTCAAGTAAGTAGAATAGGAACGATATGTAGTCAGATAAATAGAATAATTGACTGGTACAGTAATGATAATAACTTATTATTAATAAGTATTGAATAATAATATATGAAATATCTCCAACTTTATAACGTCAGTCCTACAGAACGTTTTTACCAATAAATATTTTTATGTCGACAGATGTATTATACAGCATCCTGCAACATGAAATTTCTTCTTTGAAGTCCGACCTTCGTGCTTTTAATTTAGGTAGCTAACCTTATTTCTGGGTAGAGTATATTTCTGTACGACCCAACAGGATTTTCGTTTAATTTTCTCGCGTCAGTAGCAGGAGATGTTTGAAGCCGAAGATAAAAGTCTCGACAAAACACGAATATCGTGGATCTTAAAAATATTAAAAACACTAAAAGCTTCTTGGAGAAGCATTACAGGATAAATTCACTATCTCGAAAACCAACAAATTTGTATGTAAATGTAGTTTAAAAAATTCTACCTCGTTGCTTCAAACGTGTAGAATATCGTGGAAATTATGTCGATTATACTAGATTGATACGCAGAGTCGATAGGTAAATGTTCGTTCTTTTACCCAGCATGAGGTAGAAATGTCAGATCCGCGTTTTAGGGTCCCTATTGTCCAATACCTCCCTTAAGGAACTTTCTAAAAAAAGAATGGACGACGTTTTCGAACAGTTACCCTCGACTATGCGTACCAATCTGCAGGAAAACCGAAACATCTGATTGCCATAAATTCTAGTCTTACAGCGGTCCTTCTCGTATTCTGTTTTTCGTCCGACCACCCCGTCGTTTTTGAAAAAAGTTTTCAGAAAAATCTTGGTTAAAATCAGTGTCGTTCGAGCCGCGGTAGAGATAACATCTCTAAAGACTTGTGAATTCAAAGCTCTTGGTTGCCAATATGTGTGCTTTTAATAGCGATATTTAAACTAATCACTAGACTGCGTATGAAAATGAGACGATAAAATTTAAAACAGTAAGCATATTAAACGAATCTGAGAATATCAATATACTATTTTCGACTTATTACAATCATTAAAGAAATAAAAATAATTGTCTATTTAGCTCTTGTTTCTAGCAAATAATGCAGAAAATGTTTATTTGGCATAAAAATTCACAGCCTACTGATTATCGAACACTTTGCATGCGCATAAACGTGGGAAAGAAAAACATAACAATTCAACATATTGTTACCAATTTAAAGTTCCGTGTAAACGTCGCATGAACACGATCCGAAAATAATTGGCTGGCCAGCGAGGTCAAAAACCCTTCGAGAAATAATCCAAACAGCCGGCGCCAATTTGCCGGAGGCGTTAAAAACCCGTGCACGAGTGTTTGATGTTAGAGGGTCCTCCAACCATTGTCCATTGAACATCACACGAAATTTGCAGCGTTAATCGTCTTTGTGACCTGTTTACCCGGAAAATCGTCACCAGACATCGATTATGGTGTATCCGAGGCTGGTTCGAATTCGATCTGTACGCCAAACCCAATACAACGATCCATTGCCGTTCGACTAATGTGATAGATAGTTCTGTTCAGCCTCATCCAGCATTACGTTCCATCGTACGCTCGACGACTGGGTCAAACGAATAATCATAGCGAACACCAACCTACAAACGATACGATCATTTCCCTGCATGCGTTGAATATCTCCTGCCTTCCTTGCATATTTCACGCGTTTACCAGTCACGGTGAAACTGTTGCCTGTATTCGATCGACCATTGCTAAACGCCGCTGCTGCTAATGTTATTATAATACGGACGTCGCACCGTGGCCCGCAATGTCGTTTCAGCTGGTCGAAAATTTAATCCGGACACAAAAATTAATTGAACCGAACTAATGTAAAGACAAATGACATGTAACATACTGGGTGTCAAAAATGTTCGATTTCCTTGAAAGGGGTGGTTCCTGAGGTCATTTGAAGCGACATTTTCCTTTTCCAAAATGTCCGCCGCGGCTTCGTTTAGGAGTTATTAACGAAAAAAAAAAACGGAACAATCAGAGCGCGACCTAGACGCGTATTGGCAAAGATGGTCCGGCGCCCCAGCAGTCGTATGAGTCTGTAAATCCTTGATACGAGGACTTTCGTCGTCGCAGATACGCGCAAACCGTCCATGTTGATCCATACATCGTGACGTAGTAGCTATAAAAACAGTGGTATAAATCGTACAGTAATTGTCTATATACTATGTATATATTGGGATGCGCGGTCAAATACGCGAGGTACATCCGTGTTGATATGGTGGTCGTGACGTCAGTTGCCAGATGTTTCACACGATGGGTCGAGGACGGCTTTCGTCGTATTTCGGCTCTGCTCGCGAGCCGGACCATCTTTGCCAACACGCGTCTAGGTCGAGCTCTGATTGCTTCCGTGTTTTTCGTTACTAACTCCGAAACAAAGTCGCGGCGGACATTTTTTCAAAGGAAAATGTCGCTTCGAATGATCTCAGGAAGCGCCGATTTCAAGGAGTTGAAGGAATTTTGGGACACCCTGTATACATATACTCTTGATTCATATTAAAAATGTAAAATTAATCTTTATCGTCTAATCTATATCATCTAACATCATTTACAGTAACTTCCATAATCGATCACACACACATTTTAAATCACAATAACTTTTTTATAAATGGACCAAAAGATTTTAATTTTTCTGCTAGACGAATTTGTTCGGTACAAGATTTCTAACAAGATCAAAATTTTGACAAAATTACATTTTGTTGGAATCGCAAAAAAAGTAGTAAAAGTTGAATTTTTAAATTGGGTAATTGATATATGATTCACAAATGATTAAGTGAAAATCGCGGTCACAGACCAGGAATTTTGAAATACTTAATTTTAGAAAAACATTTGTATGGCGAGAGCAATTCAACTTATTTGATAGGATGCAGCTTCTACGTTCGCACGCCTGAAATAGTATACAAAATTGTATTCGTTTTCTAAAAATCGAACATTTATGAAGGGATGTTTGTTTCACCTTTGCACTTTTGTGCGTCGAGCGTTGCCGCGCTTGTGGACAATTTAATTCTGCTCGACTATGAAACGATCGATGAACGATTTTTAATTCTAGGCTATCACGGAATTGCTTGGTCTTTGAAGCTTATATTTCTATTTCAGGTTTATCCGATGTTGATACACAAAACTTTCGCGTATTTACTATGACGGGTATAATGTAACGTTAAGCGCTTACCAACTATTGAAATATCTTTTATTGTTGGTATCAAGGATTTGCACATTGAAGATTAACGAACATGAAGATTAAATATCTATCGTTTATCTATCTTGTGCAATAAAAGTAAAATTTAATTATTCTCCTCGCGATTGAATTAATATCTAAATTAATATAATAGAAACAGTCTAAATGAATATAATTTTACTTGAAAAACATGAAATTGCTGAGACGAAACTACTAGAAAATATTCAATTCTAAGAACAATGGTAAAACTGCTGTCTTCGTATAATTTTGTGGTTTCGGGCGATTATTTTCTCAAAAACTGACGAACGGTCTTTGCCTTTCCGGTAGGATGAACGTTTAAAGTTAGGAAAACGGTCGTCCACGAGTGGGATTGAAATTCAAATTAGACTTATGACGGCGAGTGCCATAAAGAGTCCAGGACAAAATATACGGTGCTCCAAGCGAAGTATTTTTTTTCTCCCTTTCTTCTTGATCCTCGCATTAGACCCGGCCAGCCGTGATAATAATTCAAGACGAAAGCGAAGTTCCCGCGCGTGGATTCGATATTCGTGACACGATTCAGCGACAAGTTCCGAAAACTTTTCCAAAGGCTGTCATCGACCGGGTCCTTTTTCTTGGGATCCACGTACTTGACCCGTGTCAGGCTCAAATAATGACTCCGGGGATGCCTTCGAATAATAAGTTCCTTAGATTGGCCTGACTAGAAGCGGGTGAAACGATCGATTACATATTCAAGACTTTATGTGCACCCAAATTTGCATGAGCGTCCTCCGACTAATTATATCGGATCCGGTTAAAAATATCTTTCGTCGTACTATCCCTGGCAGAAAATATTCGATCAAAATTGTGAATATGATTGTTGAACGAATTATTTCGGCTTATTTCGAAAATTTACCGATTTTTACCATTGTCCTTTCTTTCAATTTGTCAAATCTTTCCTCTGTTTCATGTTACAGTTAATACTAAAAATCTTCCACAAAATCAGAAGCATTTAACACTAAATCTACCACTGCCGGTCAAATGACCGGTTTTATATTTTTCATTTAACAATTATTGAAATTATAAAGTTACTTCCATAGAAATTGATTCGATAAATTATTTTGTTCAAGCACATATTGAAGGAAAAATTGCACAAAATCTAAATAAACAGAGCCTTGTCATTTCTATAAGCTAAAACATTTTAATCGCTTTTAGTGGTCGGTAGGTTTAGTGTTAATAAATGAAACCAAATTTGGATTTAATCTTAAGCATTTTTTAATATGTTGTCAGGGTGAAGATTCCGAACAACTTTTTCCTATACATGTAACCGCCGCTCAGCCATAGTTTTTGAGATAATTTCCCACGGTTTAGTATTAATTTAACCCCACTTCCAGATTAAGAACAACTTCAGTTTTCTAGCTAAAGCTAACTCAGAATAATGTAATTTCCGCTCGCTCTTAAAATAAACTTTTCGGGTTATCCAAGGTCGTTAGCCGTTTCTTCTCAGAAACACTGTGTGGGTGTGTGTGATGTCGTCGTAATATGTACTCATCCTTCACCATCATATGTTTTAAAAAGTTCACGCGGTATATGGATCATTCGAAGATTGTAGCGATATATGTATCTGTAAAAACAGTTGACGAGCGGTCGCATCATGCTGACGCATACGCACAGCACGGACGTGCACATATAGGCAAAATTCAATGTAGTAGTAGCTGCAGTTTTTCGCAAATATCTCAAAAACTACGGCTGAGCGGCGGTTACATGTATAGGAAAAAGTTGTTCAGAATGTTGAGTTTTACAACATATTTATATTTCATCAAAATCGGTGAGGTGGGACCTTTTATGCACAATTACCATTTCCAGGAACCCAGAATTCCTCTATTTTCTGCACATCAGCGAGAGCAAGGTAGATTTCTATGGATAACCAAACGTTCCGCGACCAATATCGAGTTAATAACCGCTGTACCAGCGAGCATTAAACGAGGCCTTTACAGTTACAAATTGACCGTGGCCCGGTAAAACTAATTAACTTGTTGGGAATGTATCAACGAGCCCTTTCAGCGGAGCTTGTCGCAGCGGGTAATCGCCTGGTTGCCGCATTCATTTTCGAGCCCGCAGTCGTAAGAACCTTAGCCCTCCTTTTCCTCTCGAGCTTTTACCCTGCGGAGGAGTTGCGGCCGATCCGCGCGGCGACGTTAATTACCGAATTCTTTGTAACGTTGGCTCGCAACCGGCCAACGGCAGACTTTCCACCCCGAATTAAGTCTACGTAATATTATCTTTTAATAAGTGAGATCCGACTGCGGTCTCAATGGCGGCGGGACCGGATAGTCTCGTTCCTCTTTCTCCCGCGGGGAAACCGCGCGGATCACGGCATGGAAATCCGACCGGGGAACGAAATGTTTCGTGCACGAATCGTTTATTATCGCTGGGTTGGCCCTTCCTTATTTCGTCGGACGCGTCGGCATTCGCAAAAACCGTTTTCATCGAGCCCGTGAAAAGTGCGAATCAGCTGTAACCGAACTGGTTATAATCAACAAGCATTTTAACCCTTTGCACTCGGAGCTATTTTAACACGAAAATTAAACAATTCTTCCGACCTAGAATAATTTCATTGTATATGACTTTGTTTGTTTTATGAATAGGAAATTGATACAATACCTCATACAATACTTAAATGTTTAGTAATTGATTAGATACCAACATATTTAATAATGTAAACAATATTGTGAATAATGGTACAGCAATTTTTAGTGGTGACTCTGAGCCACTACTCGAGTGCTAAGGGTTAAAAAATATTCGAATGACAAATACATCAGAGGAAGAGGTGGTCATATGCTCTCCCCCTAATATTTCTTCCTAAAATCTGATTCATAACGTAAATTCAGTAAAAATTTTTCGTAAAATGTGGGTAAACTAATTAAAATAGACTGCAGATCTGAAAGCAAAATAAAAGTTGTCTGAATCCATTGTAAGATATGGGAGCACACATTTAATTCTTTCTTGAATCGTTTTAAAATAATGTATCTTTATTCTTCGGTTATCTTAATTCTTCTCCCGGTTTAAATTGCATTAACCAATTTTTACTATAAATGCATAAAATCTACAGTCTACTGATCATATGGCATGTGATAAAAGGCGGAAGTAAATGTAAAATGTTTTATGAAAATAAGTAATCTTTGGACCTCTTACGTGAGGGTAACATGCCCCCCTTACTGAAATAGTACAAAATCAATTTTTTTGGTAAATCAATATTTAGTATATGGTAATTGTGATTTTAATTGGGATTTTATCTAAAAATTCATCGTTTTAATATGAATTCGTGAATTTGTGCAAGAGGCTTTTAATAATTTCATGATCGACTGTAATATTCACGAGGGGAGTATAGTATTCGCGAATTATTGCTTTCCACGAGAAAACGATGATTACGACAATAAATTCGTAGAAACCTATTGCACACTGTTAAGTTGGAAATGCACGCGTGCCGTAACGAAGCTTGATGGAAAGTTACAAATAGAGTTAGGCGTGTTTGTCGTTCCAAAAACCGAAACCCGCAACAATACGCTCGCCACCGGAGCGTAAATGGCGGATTAGATGGGCGGGGTTTATTCATTTTCTCTGATGAATTCTGTATGCACGTTGGAGTTCTCCTCGATAAACTTCCTACGTGACTGAATGCAAGTTGATGGGCGCGTAAGGTTTCCCGAGGGTCTGGCATGACAGAGATTGTCATACAAATTAATTCAAATATTTGACGTAGTCTGCTTTAATTCGCCCTCCTCGCTCTTTCGGCCCCTCCCGCGAAATCTTTGCGCGGCCTGATAAATCCATCGAACGACATTGCTGCGAAACAGAAAATAAAATTCACATCTTCCGGCGAATTTAACCCTTAAGTGGGCGCGCAATAGCACTGAGTGCTCCGTTTGTAGTTGCTCCATTTATTGACATAAAATTTCATAAGAAACTGATAATGAACAGTGATACACGTAGCTTTAAAGGATGGTGCACAAAGTGCTCCGCGCGCCCACTTAAGGGTTAATATTCGTCTTAATTAAACTAGAATTCGCGTGCTTCGATTGTTTCGAATGGAAAGTGCAATAAAATGAAACGTGCGAATGGAAAACCGATGAATAAATTACCGAAGCAAATGTTCATACACGTCATGAATACTACGTTCTTGATGATCGTTATTGATTCGTACACTCGCGGTTTTTAAGCAGCAATAAAACAAAGTTTAGTGGTATTTGGTAAACAGTTTCACATTGAGTTCGGTAAACAGCGTCCTATATTTCAATGGAATTATACTAATGGAAAGTTTAATCTGATCATATTCGGAACCTGATTTAGCGACACGAATTTATTTAAAGAAGGTATAAGTAGTTCGAAATACTTGTTATTTCAGAATATTTTGACTTGCCCGCAAATTGTATGGGCGAGCATGTTCAAAAATGAACTTTATACACGATTTCGACGTGATATCTAATTGTTATTTGTTGTAAAATGTATTTTGTTCCTCTCTGAAAACCGGCGGATTTATCATGAAAAACAATCGTTTTTTTTCGGATGTACAAAACTGATTCTCTCGCTTTTGTGCGTTATTCATTACAACGGGGGTTGTAAAAATCTCAATAATAAATCAAGAGAACAATTTCGTTTGTAGTTGATGACGAGATTGCGGTTTTCGACTCCATTTCGGAAATTTCGAAAGTTATTTGCACCGCGGGGGATCGATACACCCATTTCCAATTAAACGAGAATCTAAAAAGCGCAGTAATATACCGTAAACGACTGTCAAATGCAATCGGTATCCGGGCTGTACTGTGAACAACGGGAGCGCACGAAAGAGAATAATTCATATCGGGCGTTGCGAACGAAACGGAACGGCGCGCGTTCGCTCCGCGCTTTTCCATCAGTGTTTGATGGTAATACCGAGCCGGTGTCCCGGCCCGCCGAGAATCCACTGTAAGCAGAATTATTATTCATAGAACGCATTAAAAATAAATAATTCGCGTCGACGAATTACAAATACCTAAAGTTCATTCCGTTGGTAAATCTACGGTGCTAAATCAATAATAATAACGCGACGCCGCGCCGGAATGCGATAGGGAGGCAAAGTACAGGCGGCCGAAGTGAACATTCAAAGTGCGATCGTGTACGACCGAATTTAATTCGTACCGTTCTTTGTGGCGCACGGCTATAATCATACGAATAAATGACTACCGGCGTATCGATGCGCGAAAACTCATAAATTACCCGATAATTGGCGAATTCGATTTTATTGACGGTTTAATTCTATCGGTTACAGAATCATTAACGCGAAACTTCTTTGTCGCACGTTCGAACGGAATAAAAATTGCTGGAACGGCGTTAAACGCTTTCTGCGAAATAGTTCGATATTCGATTCATTACGTATTTACAAATACCGATGCATTGAATAGGTAAAAATTCGTTTTTGAAATTGCTCTTTTATAGCTGTGAATGATAATTTCATGTTTCATGTAATTATACTGGGCGTGGCCGGACGGGTGGTAAAAATATGTCGAATAAAAGGTATTAACATTTTCTCGTTTGACGCCTCGTTTTTGCGATCGGATAAGGGAAATTGCGATAGAGCAATTTGTTCAATAGTATTCTTAATTATTGTACGAGTAGGATAGCGAAGTTTAATAGATCGTGAATGGATTAGGAGAATTTATATTATGAGTAGAATAGGATTGACCTATATTCATGAGAGAGGAATGGGATAATCTATAATCGATCAGGTAGAACAAGATGATTTATAGTCCGACGAATGGAGTAGGCATTATAGTAAGACAAATATTAGTTATAATACTAACCATAATTAATAGAAGTTGCATTTTGTCGTCTTATTAAAGGATTCCAAAAATGTTGTCTTTTTCTATCACTCTTGTCATTAAAGAATCACGTTCCAATGTTTAATGGTCGTAACTAGACTATGGATTTAATGCATTTATGGCAAATTCGCGCGAAAGTGAAATACAGAACAGCGAAGATATCAGAAGGAGTCGAGAATATTGTTACATTATTCTCAATCTATTAACACTATTAGAAGAAGTACATTTTCATTCAACTTTTAGCCTCAAATATTGAGAGTTAATTTAAAAAAAAAAAAAAATGAACAGTACTTTCCGGGAGGCCTAATAAAATATGGACATCTATCTTCGGACAAGTAGAATATAGGCATCGGCCATGATCAAACAAGTGGAACAGGAACGACCTATGTTCAGTTGAGTAAAATAGATACGGTCTATGGTCAAACAAGTGCAGTAAAGGTGGTCTAGGGTCAAATAATCAAATAGGGGCTACGTCAAACTGGGTTAATCGCATCGAGTGTCATTAGCTCACCCTTTCCAAATAGACTTTCGCGATGAATTTCATATTGGTCGACGTCCAACGATATCGTCATGAATTGCGACACCGTGAAATTCAAACATCGAATTGCAATATACGATACGTGATACTAATTAAGTCTTATTTAAACATAACACATTTGCAGATGTACTATAAATATGGAACACAGATATAAATTATATATGTTCGGTATAGAATAAATTATATTACTTCCGATTAACTCTGCAGTAATACATCTAGTCTGCCGTTCTTTTACGGTTTTCAAGCACCACAATAATAATTAAAATGGTTGCTGCATGAAGAAACAGCAACACTTTTGAATAATTCGAATGAACCAACAAACAGCAGCTAAAAATCAAGTACTGTTCCAAGTGTTAGTTACTGCATACGAAAATTGAAACTTTCTTACTGTTGCAAAGAATACAATTTAAGTACGAGAGCACGAAATATCTTTATTAACTGCAGTTCTCATTAATAGTATTGTCGTAATAAATTTTATAAAATGCAATTGTTTGTAATAAGCATTGAGGTAGCAATTGATCTTTTCTTAGAAAATTAAATATTTTCTTGTGTGATATACAGGGTGTCCCATATGAAGTTTCGCACGCAATTGTTTTCCCAACCATAGTGTGTAATCTATCCCGATACAAATTCGCTGACCTATAACACTTTCGTGTTTCAAGGTTATTCAAGGTCATTAAATGCCGTTCAACATTTAGCTTAATTAAACGGAAGCATTTTCTTAGAAAATTAAATATTTTCTTGTACGATATACAGGGTGTCCCATATGAAGTTTCGCACGCAATTGTTTCCCCAACCATAGCGTGTAATCTATCCCGATACGAATTCGCTGACCTATAACACTTTCGTGTTTCAAGGTTATTCAAGGTCATTAAATGCCGTTCAACATTTAGCTTAATTAAACGGAAGCACGTCCGCATATAGAAGATTAGTGACCTCCAATCGATGTCTTCCCCGAAACAGAGTCAGTTTTATATATGTATAGTTTGGGAAATAATTGCGTGCAAAACTTCAAATAGGGCACCCCGTATACTCTTTTGCACATTCCTTTCTTATCGAATCAAAAATATGTTTGTTGCGTTTGGGGAACATATGTGGGTACTACGAATTTATGTTCGTAGTTAGGAAGTTAATATTTATAGATAAAAAGATTATCTCACGACGTTTCGCACACTTTTCCCACATACTCATAAATACCGGTAGATATTTCGCCCTCGTGGCCGAGCCCGCATAATCCGCAACACGCGACTAAGCAATAACAGAACTATAAACCGTGTTATGCCACTCAACCTGTACTACTCCCACCCTCAGAACCCAACCACCCACGATTCATCCTGATCGCGTGACTCGCCCGTGCGTTCATTCACCATCGAATATCTGTTCCGACCTGATACGGATGATCCGATATGAAATCGGCGTACAAACGCAACGCTGCCGGATAAAAGAAGCTCGAGAACTCCATCGAAGTGGCGAGATCGGTTACCTCGAGTGGAAGTAGTCAGTGTTTAGCCAGACCGCTGGCTGGCATCCTTTATTACCGTGGGCTCTAGTCAGACGCCTAGGGTATCTGGGATCGGACCTCCATTGGTCCTCATCTCCGTCATAATTCCGCGATCATTTCTGAAGTAATTTCCGGTCGCGCTCAACAACGATCAGACGCATTCGAGCGCCGCGAGGTGGCCAGAATTGTCGAAATCCTGGCCAAGATTAATACTTCCAATTTTAAGGTACATTGCTAAGAAATAAATATAGCAAAGGCTGGTAATGTGGTCACAGTTTTACTAATTTAAATTCATGTGAATTTTTGCTTAAAATGTAGATAAACTAATAAGGTCAGATTTACTAAAAGTTGGATGTAAAAGAAAAATAATTGAATTTAATATGAAAATAAGTCATTTTTAGACCTCTTACAAAAGTGAGAGTTGGCCCCGACAGAAATCGTACAAAATCACTGTGTTTGGTAACACCTTGACATCAACAGGAAACAAATTTCAAAGCAACATAAATCATTTGTTTCTCTATTAATGAGTACTCAGAGCGTCAGACGAAACGAAATAGTACATTTTAATCAGAAACTCTGAAACTAAATTGTAATTCAGGAGGTTCATATTAAACACTGTGCTTAAAATTTAATAAGCTATTAGGAAAGTAATAGAACAATTTTGCTGTTTAAACATTGAATTTTCATTTATTAGTTAATTAATATTAAACACTGTGCTTACAATGAGTCTGATATAATTGGAGAAAATTTGAGAGTGTATATTTGGTAAAGTATTGGACCAAGTGAAAATAAAAAAAAGTTACTTCCAATTAATAAAATAATCGAAAGAGGAACGAGAGATAAATGAATGTATAGTGTTATATCCAACCATCTAAGCATCTTTTTGTCATCCCATCAAACATGGAGAATTGAAGTGAGCATTTCTGTCATATTCTGTTTTTTTTTTTTATTACTGCGAGGGTAAAAATGCAGTGCAAACAAGGAAAAAGTTGTATGCTGTTTACGGAGAAGAAATACCAAGCTGTGTAAACTTCATTTCAAATGAAGGCGTCAAAAGTCGTTTAACCGAATTTTTTGCCAATAAAAACATGAATTCGAGGGCATGGAATGTCCAAGTTGCCAGAAAGACGACCAAGGATTATAGGTCACTACAATACCGGATAAAACTTCTTCTAAATTATGAAAAATCCTCTCCTTTTTCCTTGAGAAAACTAAATTACTTTCCGAACAACCACCTAATGATAAAGAGTCTCCTTTTAAGACGTGCCGTTTCAAATTGTTAATTGTAAAAAAAACAGCGTTTTTATAATTTAAAATAACACTTCTTAATGGAAGACTCGATATACCATCTTCGCTATTATTCGAATAATTTATTTGGATAAGTCCCAAATTTTTTACAGAATACGTATGGTAGGCTAAACCATCGGACAGTAATAATAGACGGTGAGGCAATAGCGTGTCCATTGATCGTCCAGGACGTCTCCAAAATGAGTCTAGTATTACCGGTACAAAGGAACGGGAGAATAATCGATTGGCAAGAAAGGTATAGGCAGCCTCCGGCTTTTAGCGAGGAAAAATGCCGATTCGCCCGGGGATACGGTTTTATGGATCCGCGCGACGGCGCATACTTTGGCTATTTTAAAATAGCGGCTTCGGTATACGACTTTTGCTCTCCGGCGTTCATTGTTGTGTTGCGGCCGGTTGCCTGTGTGCATACATAACTGCATCGCTTGGTAAAATTGCGAGCGGAGGAATTTCCACGCTCTTCACCCCCCCCCCTGCGCCGTGCCGTTCCTCCTCGCTCGCGCGTTTATGCTACCTTTTAACGGTATCCCGAATCATTCTGGTTTCCCTTCAACCTATCAGCGTTGCCCATCCACCGTTCAACGTGAAAATCGAGCGTTTCTTTCTTTCGGTTCTCAGTGTGGGTGACGTTACCCCGGGGACGGCCGTTCTACCTTCCGTAAGGTTTATCGGTTCTCAAAATCCGGTCTGCTTCGAGAAAATTATGAAACTGATCTCTGGATTCGGAGAACTGCGTTTAGGTATACAAAGTGAACTTTTTACAGGGAGTCCCAAAATTCCTTCAACTCCTTGAAATGGGCGCTTCATGAGATGATTTGAAGCGACATTTTCCTTTTCCAAAATGTCCGCCGCGGCTTCGTTTAGGAGTTATTAACGAAAAAAAAAAAAAACGGAACAATCAGAGCGCGACCTAGACGCGTGCAAATCCTTGATACGAGGACTTTCGTCGTCGCAGATATGCGCAAACCGTTCATGTTGATCCGTAAATCGTGACGTTGTAGCTATAAAAACAGTGGTATAAATCGTACAGTAATTTTCGATATACAACCGTGATGGGTCGGGACGATTTTCGTTGTATTTGGGATGCGCGGTCAAGTACGAGAGGTCGGTCCGTGTTGATATGGTGGTTGTGACGTCAGTCGCCAGATGTTTAACACGACGGGTCGGCGACGGCTTTCGTTGCATTTCGACTCTGCTGGCGCGCCGGACCATCTTTGCCAACACGCGTCTACGTCGCGCTCTGATTGCTCCGTGTTTTTCGTTAATACAGTAAACGCTTGATTCTTGTCCAACAGCCGTGTTTTTCATGGATAAGAATCGTGCCCGAGAAGTGCTTTTTGATTTATGACTGCGTCTAGATATCGCGCCGACCGCGCCGAGCGAGACTTCAATAGAGAGCCGAACATAGAGAAGGACAGAATGAAATATGGTTCGCGTGACTGTCAGCGTCTCTTTCTTTCCGATGCGCTGTTCTTCGTTGCCTTCGAAACTTTCATGGTCGACAAAACCACTTAATACAGTTCAAATTGTATCGTGTTTGGTGTTATTTTAATCAGAAAAATGCCAGAAATAAGGTAGTGAAAGTCCCATAAATAAATAATGAAAATTACGAGATTTATAAAATCGATTCCTCGAGTCAATGTGTGGTGTTCACACCGATATACCCGAGCCGACATCAATTGTCGCCGCCCTGCGGAGCAACTCGGCGTTGACAGGCAGTGGAGTGGATAGGCAGTAGGCACTGGACAAGAATCGTGTCCTCTCTCCGGATAAGAATCAAGCGTTTACTGTAACTCCTAGCAAAGTCGCGGCGGACATTTTGGAAAAGTAAAATCTCGCTTCGTATGACCTCGGGAACCGACCATTTCAGAGAGTTGAAGGAATTTTGGGACACCCTGTATTTTAAATTAACAACGCCTACGCTGCCGACAGAGTAGCGGACGAAACCCCAGGTTTTACGAATTGGATTTTTGTTTTGACCTCTTCTAAAATAATTACAGAAGAGCGAACAAGGAAACTAATCCCAATCAATTTTATTACTCTTAGTCACCTGTGTAATTAAGACTACATGGTTGAAATCAATATATTTGCAGGAATTAACAGTATCGACAAATGTGCACTAGTTTACAACAGTTTTCAGCGTTGTGTAAATTAAATGGATAAACAAAAGAAGTTTCACGTCGCTTTACAGATATTGTAGTAAAATTAATCTTCATGAATCAAACGAATGTTTGATATGCAAATCCATAAATATATTCCATTGTGCAATTTTATATGGTGGCTTGATCAATGCGAACATTGAACGATGACAATTGAAACCACATTTCCTGCCGAAGGATACTAATTCACATAAAAATGTATGACGTGTATTTCGTACTGATCGTGAGTATTTTCTTTTTATTCTGTTTTCTACCCATGAACAGTTGTACGAATTTTATACTACAGCCTTATTTTTATAAATGTTTTATTTTGTTACAGTTTTCTAGTTCTCAAGAAATATAAATTTTTTAAAAAATAAAGAATACCATTCTACTATTTTCATTATATTCAGCCCATTTTTTCGTGAAACTGGCTTTCCAAAAGTCCGGTTTTATATAAACCCAAGTCTTTCACGGCGTACAGTGGGTGAAAAATGCTGAAATCGCGTTCAAAAATAAAAGTCGACGAAAATTCATAGTTTATGAAACATCCATGCGTCATATATTTGATTTTAAACAATCCAGCTTGTCTACTGATGCGGAATTCACGTAATCCTCTGAACTGATATTTACATCAGTTTCATTAACATAAATAAATTGTTAAAGCTGCAGCGAATAAAAAATCCAGAAGACATACCTTATATTACATAATAGTTTCCTTCGCATGTCCTCACACCAATTCTGTTTGTAAATTAAATGTGAGAGTTTCAAGCGCCAGAGGTGGGAGCAGTTAGTGAGCCTCTATTATCCGAAATCGTCGATCATTCGACCGGCCTTGTATCCCGACGTGTTAATATTAGTAAGAATATTAATAGAAGGTAATACTTATTTTTTGAAGATTCGCTACAATGTTAATTCTAATTTTATTGATCCAGAAATAGCTTTATCTGCCATTTTCCAGATTAGGAGAATTACTGAATTCGTTGGTGAATTCAACCAGGTAAACTGGGTGTACGGAACGTACCCACGAACTGCTCCTAATTCCAACGAAACGATCTGCGAATGTGATTTTTTCCTAATTTTCGCGAATGCCCTCCACCTGTTTTTGCCGACTTCGTTCGAGGTCAAAATATTACAGACGACTTGTTTGTCGCAGCGGAGCGTCGCAAATCAGAGCTGTTCGCAGAAGAGACCGTAGTAATCAGTTATTAATTTTAATAAGACCGGTTGGTTAGAGTATTAACGGGAAAAGTGTGCTCGGCGAAACGGCTCGGCGAAACGGCTCAGTGAAATCGGAATCTCCGAATGACTCGGCCGCGACGCTGCGAAGCCCGGAAGAAAAATTGCGGCGGAATTGTATAATTTCCCAGCAATTTCATGGCACGATAATTACAGACGCGTCACGGCACCATCCTTAAAATAATGGCCGCGGAGCTGCGTTAAATCGCGCAACGTTTTTGTCACATTAAAACCGCGTTAATGCTGTTAAACGGGTCCGCGATTCTTTCGCGACGTTCCTCTGTCGTTCGCCGTTGACATTGTATTTTACTGGCAGCGTTGGGCATTACTCGAATAGAATTTTATTTGAATAAGAGTAAAGGATAAATAATTATTCGTTATTCGATCATTTGAGTCATTCGTGTTAATCTAGTATAGTTATTACTATATCTTCTATCTATTTGTTATTTTAGAAATATTTAGATTTTAGGTAGGTGTTGTATATAGGGTGGCCCCAAAAATGTTGCACTACGGTGCTCTTATAATGTGTTTAGATTTATTAGCTGCATCGCCGTGGCAAATATTTTCTCCATGTGTCGTCGCGTGTAGAATTTCTCTACTCTCGCAGCTCTTTCTCTGTCTCTCCTATTCTCGACACGCATTGGCCAATGTCCCCGTTCCGCATTTCTTTTTTTTTCCAACATCCCTTCAGCGTTTTCGACTGACCCTTTTGAGCACGATTACAAGCCTCTTTAGATCCCTGCGCTTATTGAATCCGTACACGTACTATCCATCGACAAAGTGGATAATATGGTCTTTACTATTATCTGAACAGCCATTAACGTTTAAAAAGAAATCGCGGCCTCGACACTGCAGTCCATTAAATTGCATGAGCACACGGAAACATTGCTTTCCGCACTTTAGATCCTATACATTTATGCTCTAATTTGCTGATACCAATGGTACGATATTATTATTTAACACTTCGTGACCATACATTTCCCACGATCTGTTAAGTGAACCAAATTTGGTTAGGAACCACGAAATGTGAGAGTGAGAGAAGATTTTGTCTTTTCTATTTGTTAATAAGTAGACCGCGAATCTTTATGCAAATTAAAAATTGTCTGCGTTGATTGCAAGGAATAGAAACAAAATAGAATGTATACGGAATAGATGAAAAATCATATACAGAAAACGCTTGATTCTTGTCCAACAGCCGTGTTTTTCATGGACCAGAATCGTGACCCAGAAGTGCTTTTTGATTTATGACTGCGTCTAGATATCGCGCCGAGCGAGACTTCAATAGAGAGCCGAACATAGAGAAGGACAGAATGAAATATGGTTCGCGTGACTGTCCGCGTCTCTTTCTTTCCGATCCGCTGTTCTTCGTTGCCTTCGAAACTTTCATGGTCGATAAAACCACTTAATGCAGTTCAAATTGTATCGTGTTTGGTGTCATTTTAATCAGAAAAATGCCAGAAATAAGGTAGTGAAAGTCCCATAAATAAATAATGAAAATTACGAGATTTATAAAATCGATTCCTCGAGTCAATGTGTGGTGTTCACACCGATATACCCGAGCCGACATCAATTGTCGCCGCCCTGCGGAGCAACTCGGCGTTGACAGGCAGTGGAGTGGGTAGGAACTGGACACGAATCGTGCCCTCGTCCGGACAAGAATCAAGCGTTTACTGTATTGATATCTTGAATTTTAAAAATTTTCCGACAATTTTGAATTTCATTTACTCAACTTTGCTATAAATACATAAAGTTCCGCAGTCTATTAATAAGTTTCGATTTTAAACTTTCGTAAATTGTAATCCTAAAGAAAATTGTACGTCATTTGTTTCTGTCTAAGTTTGTAAGAATTTCTCAACAGTCTAAAGAAATTATATACTTTTATCTGCAGTAACTTTACGCGATAACGTAATAACCCTCTTACAAGCAAATGCAGCTGCATTTATTAATAAAAGTATAGACAAAGATCAGCACCTTACTCGTGCACCGGAGAGTTAATGAAATTTTATAGTTTAATATTTATTTAATAGATTCCCGCACGAAAGTGTTCGCACACGAGCATGAAGTTTATTCCATTTAATTTTGTTAGTATTTTAATAACGTCATAAAATAATTACAAGCGTTTCAAGCGAAGTCCGTATAATCAGAGAATTTTCTTACCGAAGTGTTCTACATTTTTTAATTCGGTTAAAAAAACAATAGCGTTAAAATCGAACAAATTTATTCGTTGATAAATTTATTAATAAAAATCAGGTGCCGCAAGCGTAACAAATAATCAATAAAGAAAATTTCAAAAATTTCATTTCTATCTTACCTTTTCCAATGTGATACCGGCGGATTGTCGAAAAAATTCGAAACTTTTCAATTCATTCCTTGTATTTCATAGAAACGATCTACTGTGCGACGGGGGGCGGTGTTATGTTAATCCAACATCTCATTTCCAGCGGAATCGTGACTCATCGAGGCGCGAACCAGCAGAATCCGAAAAAAAGGACTTCGAGTCATAGAAATTCCCAATTTCCGAGTCGGAATGCATCGGTGCGCTTTCGCGCGCGGTCCCGTTTCATGCTTCACGCTCATCAAATATAAAACCCCGAAACTGAAAATCCGTCGCCGCGGCTTGGAACCAGCAAATTCGCTCTTCCGCGTCGAGGAGTCCGTGGCGCGGAATCTCGGTTATCGGCAGATTATGACAACCGGACAACCACTGCCGCGAGAACACCGTCGAACGAGTATTAAAGGACGTCCCGTGGCTCGTAAAAGATTAACTCGTTAAACTTTTACGGCAACGGCTCGCTCGGAAACGAAGGAGGTTCATTGTTCCGCGATAGCGTACTTCTTCGACGCCCCCCGCGACCCTAAACTCGGAAGCGGCGTCTTAAACCGATCTTACGCGATCCACGGGTAACGGGGATCTTTAATTGGTCAGATGGTTAACAGTGTAACTCGATGTCTTTCATTGGATGGTAACATTTCACAGTTTCCGAAACGTTCTCAAGACAACGAGGTTCTGCTCGTTTCTTCTTGATTATAATATTAGGAATTATTAAATTTATTTATTATTAATGAGTTATTTACGGAATAATGTTTGTGTACCCGTTTCTGAAGTAAAAATAATAATTTTAATTGTTGTCATTCAATGGTGTTAAGCCTGATCATCAAACAAATGTATTAGCTAATTCTACGTATCCGATTTGAAAATAAATCACAAGCGGTTACACCTTGAAAATAACACTATTGTTAATCAATTATAGAGTCACCAACAGTTTCTACAATTATCTTCCCACCACCACAATAGAGATTTATTAATTTCTGAATTTCTAAAATCACTCTGTAAGATTGAGAAACCGCATAGTAAGTGATAAAGACTGTGAGAATATGTAGTCTAATTGTCCGCGAATAATCAATAAATTATGAAGGAAAGGGGTACGAATAAATTTGTACACTTAGCATAAAAGAGAAGTAAAACTAAATCCACTATGGTTCAAATAAATTGTGATAAAGACTATATTTGTGAGAATAAAATGTAGTCTAATTGTTTGCGAATAATCAATAAATTCTGAAGGAAGAGGACCAAATTTCTACACCTAACATAAAAGAAAAATAAACCTAACCAACTATGGTTCAAATAAATTGATATAAAAATTGGAGTCGCAGAGATTGGTTTCTGAACCCTTCACCACTCGAAGGGATAGGTGGTCTCGCTTGATTGTGTTATCAACGATGTTTGCATTAAAATGTGATGGTTCTTGGTCTTCGCGATAGCAGCATGCTTTCTCTCCGCCTCCCTGACCCCCAACTCGGAAGCACCGTCTTAAACTAACCTTATGCAATTTATGGGGGTGGAGAACGGCATCGGCGGCGCAGGTTTGCACGGGTCCCCTCGCAAATCGACTTTCGTCGAAGAATTCGAGGGAGACGGTGGTAAGTGACGGGGGTAAATAAAGAGAGAGGAGAAGGGTGGGGAGGGGGGGGGCGAAAATCGGCAAACAAGGGAACCTGTACTTGGAAAAGTGTCGTCGTGTTGATCTTGACGGGTACGTGTTCCACGGTCGCGTCCTCGCTTAATTGGTGACTTGGGACCTCGGTATGCTCTCTGCACCTTGGAAATATTGTCTTACAGCTTCTCCTTGAGTCTGTTTAAATTAACGACACCGTTTAGAGGCTATTAGAGCTGCCGCTTGGGTACGCCGGCTAGACTTCGAGCACGAATCAGTCACACCTTGCCACTACATCATGGTTGACGATTCGAGGTGTAATTTTAGTTTTGAACTTCAGACGATGTAATCTCCTTCGATCGAAAAAGTGTTTTTTTTTTTAGAAAATGAATTACAGATGCCTGCTCCTAGAAGCCTCTTTCAACAAGTTTCAGACCTCTATTCACTCTTGACACAGAAAAATGGCGATGAAGAACATACAAGTGGTTTTCTTTATTCCCCGGACTCATTTCAAACCTTCGAAGCTTCTACTTTCGTAATCGATCGTTCATTTTTATCCAAGATATTTTTCCGTGATTCAACGACTGAAGATATTTTTTGGTAAAAAATGTTACACGCTCAAATGGCAGGAAAAACATTGAAAAATTTTTCTCGTGCCTAAAACTACCGTAGATTTAATGATTGAAGCTTTACGCTTGATTTTTCTAGCCGATCTACTAAACTTTGAATGAAACACGTACTGCCATCTTTGCGACGATATGAGATACACCGTGAAGGCGTTACATGACCAAACTTATTCCAGATTTTTGATCTATAAAACCGCAAAAAGAAAAACGTAGAGTAAGTTTTAAGCAGTCGTTGTAAAGAGGAACAGTCAATCTTCAAATCTGTAATAGATTCATTCAGAAAAAAGATTGTTTAATGATTTTACAGATGATTCAGTTCTACGAAACTAGAGGTTCCAGTCTAAATTTATTATTGTACTATTTTTTTTTTTAAGAAATGATCATAGTTCAAATATGGACAATTTCTCGAGAAAGTTGGTGTTCAAATACTTTTTGGACATTCATTGCTGATCTATTCTAACGCTTCGAAGGGTATGGTTCGAAAATGAATGGCAACCGATAGGTTCTTATAGTGTATTTGATGCTGAAAATTGTTTAGGGCGAAACTGGAGGGGAACGTGGACAGAATCCGTTCAGAAAAGATATTTTTCTTCCTGCCGAGTCCGAGCAGCCTGACACCGTATAATTCCGAACAATTCCTCGGGGCGATATTTCAAGCTGGCGATATACGCGTAGCACGCACTTTGTCACCCTTTCAAACGTGGTTAGGGACCGCGTAAAAAAAGTTATCGAAACGGCCGCTCCCACCGAATTACCGACAAGCCCCGGAACTATTTTCCCTGATACTATTTATCACGCGGAGGACAGATTTCGAAATGTATTTACGGGAGACACCGATACCGCCCAGATTATTTTAACACGTTCAACGCCAAAGTATGAAAACAAGGTTGATCTCCGGGGCCAGATATTTTTATTGTTGGTTTTGGGAAGCATAGGTATCTATGAAATTAAAAAAAAATTCAAATATACTTTTTAACGGAATTTATATGATGTTCTCTCTACCGATGATGCTAACGCTATTGAAGCTATGCGTCAACCGAACGAGCTCGGTAGTTCATCGAAACAGTTGAAACCGAGTCGCTCATGTCGGCATGCGGACTCAAAGGGCCGCGGCTCTATCTTTGATTCCAAACAAAAAGGTACCGCGAAATACAATGCAACCGTCCCGCAGATACGGGATCGTGAACGTATATGTACATATACAGTTCTCGGAACAATATTAATTTATGTAAAATAAATATATCAATATTTTTCTTGTCAGTTTCTTCTGGGAATGCATTACATTCGTCAACGTTTTAAAAATATTTAGAGTTTTACGTTTCTTCTTGAAATCTGATTTATAACATAAATTCTGGAATTTCCTAGTCAAAGGAACTGTTCGTTCAGCTTGGGGCACCAGCGATTCGATCCTCCCGCGCAACCTCCCGCAGCCGAGCGTCAAAATTTATTTATAAAGACTCAACCATCACGAACTTCCGAAGGCCCCGTTAAAAAATCATCTGCCGCGTAGTTTCTGTATAACACCCCCTAAAGGATCCACTTAAGAACACGTGCTTGCAGTAACTTCTTTATTCATCGCTCCATTCTCGAGTCACAAGCTGATATCGATTGTTCCGAGTACACGGCGAGTTTAGCAACGCGTGCACCGGCTCATTTTTTATTCCCGTTGCAATTCGCGTTCGAACAAAGGGTTGATTTATCGTCGTGCATACTCGCGCGGCAAATAAATCGCAGCTTTCGCGATTCGCGAAAATGGGGCGAGAGAGAGAGAGAGAGAGAGGGGGGGGCGGAGGTGGAGGTGGCGGTGGATCAGTTTTGAGTTCGGTCGTTCGAGAAATCGAATTCGGTGGCGCGCGCGCGCTCGCGTTTTTGTTTCGAATTCGAGGGAAGCGCGGGCGTCGAGGACACCGGCCGTTTTTTCGCTCGTCGCGTTTTCCGTGAGCGGGTATTCGTACTCGAAGATTATTTTTCCAAGCCGATAATAAAGGACGGGCGAAAAGAGACGGCTGGGAAGGGATTTGAGCGGAGATAGCAGTGAGGCGTGATATTGATACTCCTCCATCTCTTGAGGGGTGACGTCTCCCACCCTTTTTCGCCCTTTCTTTCTCTCTCTCTCTCTACTCTGTCGGTTTCTGCTCTCCTCTTCCGTCCCGGAGAGCCAGACACCGACTCGTGTCTCATACAGCACGTTCCTCTCTGCCTTTAAAACCAGTGGCGCAGCAGTGAGCGAGCAGGATTTTTACGATAACAGATTACAGGATCCGGACTGACTGGCGTGAGTGAAAGGGATCCAAGAGCCGTCGTACCCGAAGTCACTGGAGCTCGACCCCTATTTAGGGGATACCTCCAGAGGAATCGATCCCCGAATCGATTCGAAATGCTCTGTCTTGGCACTGATTCGTGAAAATGGTTTGCATTCACGGGCCGCACCCTCTGAAATTATAAGGCAGCCTGACGAGGCCTGTCTTCTCCGCGAATATCATTCAGTCGTGCGGTAGAACGATCGATAACATTTGTATTTAAAAGATCGCATTTTCCAAGATGAATTTAACCCTTTGCACTCGGAGCTATTTTAACTAAAAAACCAAAGATTTTTCCATTCTAGAATAATTCCATTCTATACAATTTTTTTTTCATTTTTTGCATATAAAACTGATATAATATATCTCATGTAATAGGTAAATCTCTAGTAGTTTATTAAATACGAACAAAAATAATAATGTGAACAATATTTTTAAGAAAGGCATAGCAATTTTCAGTGGTGCCTCAGAGTCGCCATCCGAGTGCTAATGATTATTTTAAAATCCTATTTAATCGTGTCTGATCATTGTCTGCCTTTTCTACTGAAATCAAATTTAAACGTGCTCGTACGATATTCAACTGTTGAATAATTTTCTTCAAAAGCAGAGCTTCGTATGACAATATTTTGTTCTACATTCTGCTCTTCGCTTTGTATTTTTCCCCGCAGAGTCGCACGTCGGCTTTCGCCACCGAATTCGTGAAAACATGTACCGCCAGCCTCGCGAAGGTTGATTTGTTACGAGAGAATTTTTCTGACGCGACACGCGGTCTCGGTGATCCTGACTGACTTGCAATTTTTCGATTCGCTTGGCGCATAGGAAATATCTGGGCCACATGGTTAGTGTGATTCATCTTAATCACACGTCACATCTGTCTTCACGTGTTCTTGTGTTTTCGACGAGAATTTGAAATTATAATTGAGCCTTTACCACGCACCGGTAGCGAAACAATTCTCGATCATTCGTGTAAAGCCATATTTCATGTTTCATTAAGATATGTACGTTATGTACATTTTACGAAGACGTTTCGTGTATTCGAGAAGGCGCGTTCGCATTGTTGCACTTTCTGTGCTACTTCGAACGAAGACAAATGATTTCTAATACCTGCTGACATCATCACCTCGTTCTAGAACCTTACACATCTAATTAACGTTAAAATTACCATCTGTCACGCGTTACAAAGTAAATCTATTTATTCCAACACGCTATGCGATGGAAATCTTGTAAAAAAAAATTTAGCAAAATAGATTCCATTACGACGCGATCAAAAAATTATTTACAGTTTTAAGAATGGCAAATGGCAACGAATTGGATCGATTTATTGTAATATATTATATCAGAACGGAGATATACAGTTAGGAACGAGACGCATATCAATTAAAGAATAAACACAATATTGTTTATTAATCGTAACTACCGGATCTATAATTGTATCTTAACGCTCTTTTTGTCCTAATTGTTACTAAATATACTCTCACCCAATAGTTTGCTATACGTGGCTGCGGGCGAATATTTTTCCACGAAATGATGTACCCCCTACCAGTTGCTGTCGACACGTCGAAAACGAAACAAACATTTGCCTCCTTACCCCCTAGCTAGTTTTCTATCCCAACAGTTCACGACGAAGCTTCGTATAAAATACGTGTGAGCCATAATAAAAGATGTGTGTCACTTCTGGTATGCATTGAACGAACTATTAGAGTTGCTTTTGAAATACGAACCATTCGAACAGAATGGAGAAGAAGGCGAACTATATGCAGAGAAGAATCAACATTTTACACCATACTGAAATTTATTGGTCGAAGTATAAATTTATTATAACGAAAACATGATGCTTAGAGTACACCTGTGCCCCACTCGGTGTTATGATGGTTAAATTTCGTATATCGTGGTCATCGATTTTAACACTGTTTCTGTGTTGTTCTAGTTTTAATTTGATCCTTCTATTTTTACTAGATTCTGATCTAACTAGAACTCGAAAGAAAGGTTAGAGGAGGGGTGTAATTTATTGATTGGTCCTCGCGGACGGAATGAGAGATAGAGAGTGAGTGATAAAAGAGAAGAGAGTGAGAGAGAGAGAGAGAGAGTGGAGCTTTCATAATCACCGCGCGTTTTATCGAGCCTAGAAAGTTTCGAGGGCGAGGAGCCTAAGGATTACGGAAGCCCGATAAAGGGCAGAGCCGAGGGAAACTGATCATCTTTGCCCTCCGCGGAATTCGGATTTTCGATATATAAGGGTGTCCCAAAACTACTGCGTTAAATTGAAATGGGAGGTTCCTTGGGTTATTTGAAGCGACATTTTCCTTAATAAAAATGGCGCCCGCGGCTTTGTTTAGGAGTTATTAACGAAAAACATATATATATATATATATATATATATATATATATATATAGGAGACATACAATATATATATATATATATGTCTCCTCGGGTCGATGACCCCGAAGAAAATTCGTGGCGTCAGCCACGTGCATCGTCGCGTAATTTTTTCCCCCTTTTTTATTTCACCCCGGAAACGAATTACGGTTTCGACACCCGGCGTGGAGAGATGCAATCCCGTTTCCACCGGTTCGGTCGGTCTGTGTACCAGTCGCTCGCCTCGTACGTGTTCTTGCTTCATCTGCTCGCAGCCACGCCGATATTGTCTTTGGTGGGCTTCCAGCAACCGAGCAAGCTGATTTCAGAAAAAGGAGGACGGCTATAGGTCAGCTCACATGGGAACGACACCCACTGGCCGACTGCGATTTTAACGAGCTTTCGCACGATACTAGCGCACAGACCTTTAGCCCTTAACCCTTTGATCTCGAATGGCAATTCTAAAGCGTCACTAAAAATTTCCATACTATCAGGGGAAGAGGTGGTAATGTGATCATACCGTGTAAACGACGGGAGCGAGATAGACAATTCAGTCTTCGATGACTGTATAGATATGAACCATTTTTATACAGTAGATATTTTATTTGATACACTACTCCAATATCATCTCACTGAACTTTTTTGTGGAACATATAAAAATTGTCTTCGATTATTGTACACAAGGGATTTATATATTAAAATTAATTTGTGAGGAATAAAATTAACTGTAATGGAAATTCTTATAATAAATTTTGTTAAGTGTAACTTTAAATAGTAATTATTTTTTTTTAATTAATTGAAATGGTGTATGGTCCATTGCATATACGAACGCGATAAGAATTCTATTGTCAACCATTTGTACATTCATGATCTACAGAATATATGAACATTCCTAAACAGTCGTCTAAATGTATCTATGTACAACTTTATTTTATCCGCGATACCTTAAATATCTTCAATAATATGATTTGATAATAAATAATATATATAATATGCAAAATAATAAAATTAATACTGAAATATTTCTTAAGAACTTAAATATGTCGAGTATATAATAATTTCGTTCGCGAATAAATTACGACCGAGAGATCATCTCGAGCAAAAGCAGCCAGAGTTTTATTACGGTTCCATTAAGTTCGTCACGTTTCCGGCGCGTGTTCGGATAACAGAGGTACCCCTATGTAATAAAGTGATGTTCAAGGTCCTAGGGTGTTCGTGACCCCGGTATACTTAATTCGCGTCGCAGCGCAAATAGATACGCGCCAGCAGAAAATACAGCTTTGAATGTTATTTATAGCCACCCCCGCAGTAAACTGGTATACGTCGGCACGCTCGCGTTTAATAAGTTAATTTAGGAGCTCTTGTCTCTACGACTTAATTGCACGCACGTTCGAAGCATAGTCGGCCATACTAATCTCCATAAGAAAAGAAGTCCGCCGACGGTATCGCAGGATCCGGCCACCTCGAGGCCTCCATCCTTCGAAACTTCGAGCATTTCTTTAAACTATATTTATTGTAAACTAACGATGAGAACGAAGTCTGTATTTACTTCGAAGAACCGAGATCGGTCCGTCCCTATTTTACACTTTTACGCTCCTCGTTATTCCCGTAATTTTTATTTCTCCTATTTGAAAGATTTGGTTACCTCCGAGGCAGAAAATTGGGTACGTAAAAATTCCGATATTTTACCGATATATTAATACCGCATCGATCTCTGATTCATTTCGTTCATTTTCGAACTACTTAGCCATTCGGGTGTCCCGGAAACTTATAATGAGTACGGATCGAGTTCGAAACTGCACTAATTAATACTTTGAAATATACGTTCATAATATATGTACATATGAATCATGCCTGCGCATATATCTATTTCTAACGGCAGATATCGAAGGATTAAAATAATTTGAACACGTGTACAATATTTTTCTCTTGATTCATTTGTTCCATCAAGTTCTACTATTCATTACGTTCAACGAAGATATAAAACATTCTTCTCTTTGACAATCTGAACATCCTGTTTGATTGTTGCGAAATATACTATACGAGAACAGGTCCTGCCAAATAAATTACTTCGTTTGACATACATGCGAAATGAATTGGATAAAGATAAATTACCATCCAACTGATTACTTTAGAACAATGAATATCGTGCAAATGATTTACACACTGCTAGCGATATACCTCAATTAACTGAAATCGTATTGGAAATGGTAATTATGGGATTCGAGACAAAATACGACTAAGTTTTTATAAACTATTTTCATTGTATGAGCAACTTGTCACGTTCAATTAAAGATATTCAGCTAGCCATTTGTTACCTTTTTAAAATGGTATAAATCATTTTCGGACTACCGTTAACGTGTCACGCTCCAATGGGCAGAAGTAAAAATGGAACTCTGATAATTTATTTTACAAACTCCTATTTTTTACTTTTGTTTTCAAAATCGAGGTACATGAAAACGCAATTTCAGTGACATCCTCTCACCAGAAATGCTCTGTAACAATTGCAACAATTCATCAATTTTTTTTACGTTCGTGACCGTTCGTTAAATTAGTCAAATAACGAATGATGCAAATGAAGAACGAGAGTGTACTAACAAATTAATTTTGGGAATGTCATTTCTAATATTGCAAGGGTTCGTGTCCGATTTTTCAAGACCTCAGGAGCTTCTTGGAAGGAAAAGCACACATTTAAAAAAAAAACCTGTGATAACTACATGGTCGATAGATAAAACCATTATTTTCAAATGTAACCGCTTGCGTTTTACAACCATATCGGATACGAACTTTTGCAAATGATTCAATACAAATGGATCCCCAATACGAGCGTCACACGAATCCTCTTGATACTTGATACAAATTCCGTGGGAAAAAAAAAGATCAGGAGAACCCGGAGAATCGACGCAGCAACGATAGTCGGTGTAACGAGAACGGCTCGAATTCGACGATAGAATTTCGGGCGTTTTCGTCGGCCGGTTAGTAAACTGGGTTCGGAAATACGCGAACCGAGGTTTGGGGTTGTATTGATCGAAGCCGGCTGCGCGGGGTAGTGACTGGAACAGTAGGTACCTCTAGTCACCGAGCTAACAAACGAAATTTGGCCGATTTCGGACAGGAACGATCGCAACATCTCGCTGGGCCCGGTCGCCAAGACAAAAGAAGAGAACCGTTGTACGATTTTTATGGAGAAAAGATTATTCTCAGCGAGCTATTCGCAGAGTACTGGTGCGCGTATACGGACGAAATACCCCAAGTCGCCAAACAGTAATTGAATGGTATTCGAAAACAGCCGCAAAGATGATGATTTTATACATTTATCACAAAAATTGAAACATCAGAACATTATTAAAACATTATTAAAACTGTCAGAAGAGGTAATACACTTTTATTTAACCTCTGTTTCGTGCAATTGACTTTGACCATTTTGTGGAATAACGATCCGCAGTCTACCGATGAGTATCGCGACGGAGGGCCGATACGTGAAGTGGTGTCGAGAATCGGGCGCGAATTTTTTGCAGACGTTATTCGTAAATTGGTTCCTTGTTTTGACAAGTGGTTGCAGATGCTCGGGGGATACGTACAGAATTAATTGCAGAACGTGTAGGTCTTCGTTATATAATTTAATTGTTTGCTATACAAGTATATAGACTTGAAATATTGTAATAAGATTGTACAGTGTGATTGTATAATGTGGTTGCTAATGACCTAGATGTTGACACGACTCTTATAAATAGGCAATATGTATAAAACGAAAAGTTCCAGTTGCTAATGAAAAATATTTTTCTTATTCCTCGAGGTTCAACTTACTAGTTGTCATGAATACGTAATCAAAAATATAGGTTTTCACTAAAAATTTCAATTCTGATCTCTGCAGAGCTTTTCAAGGTTGCTGCAATGTCAAATAAATACGATCACAATGTACTCTCTTCAATATCTTACGAGTTTCGTCTGAAACGTTTATTCTGATCGCCTATAATTTTTCGAGTAATGGAATTTTGTCCAGAAAACGGGCTTTTCGACGCACTGTGCGTCGCGTCGACTGCTCCGGACGAAGGCGAGGAGATTCCGTGCACGTACGCGTTATTACCGGCGATACGGCGGAATGCATCGAAGTATAAAATCGAAAGCACGCTGGCACAGCAATGGCACAGGACACGCGGAATTGTAACTTGGAAAAAGCGGACGCGCAACGGCCACGTAAGCGGGTCGCGTATCGCGTAGCGATCGGACTGCACAGATTAAGTAATCTCGAACGGTTCAGCTTACCCGTGTACGTTTACGAGCCCGACTGTAATCGAATTAAAACGTGCCATGGACAAACCCGGACGAGCACGGACGAGAAGAACCACCCTCCGCGCGCAACGCCACAGGAGAAATACGGTGAAAGATTACACGCTTCGCGATACCCGGACTTGCGGGGGTGGGAAACACCGATGCAGGGAGGCGCGATAACCCGCGATTACCAGAAAACCCGAGGGTGCGAAAGAATCGGATCGATGCTCATCGGCCCGGCCAATTAATCCGCGAACCTACGGAAAGACGGCTCGATCGACGTTGCAATTGCGAGCACCTTTTCGCTGGGCAACCTGCAGTGTTTAATAATGCACTATTAAATAAATGAAAAAATATAATAGGGTAGATGTACCAGTGAATAAACACGAACCAATGATTGCACATTCTATATGAAAACAAGCGAAATTAATTAATTAAAGAAATTAATGATTAAATATCGATTTTTTCTGATTCCTTCTTTCAGATTCGAACAATTTTCACCCCACCGATCATTTAACTATAATAACCTCAATATAAGCTATAAGTGCAGTGCACGTGTCGAGCGTGGTTTGTGCAATTTCTTGTGTATAAGGTCAGTCATAAATATCCTTTTAAAATTTATCGCAATACATTACAAATATGTGTATGAACAATCTAACAATTGGTTTGACATAAAGTTTATTAGATTTCTTACGTTTTTCAACCACTTATCATAGAGAAATCGAAAATATCGAATATCGTTCAATCACTGGTGAAATTAGCCGTTTTCCATAACTTTTTGTTAAACTACTTATTTTTTTGTTAAAGTTTCTATTTCCACATGTTACATATGAAAGTTTAGACATTAAAGAATCTAATTTTAATCATCCGAATGCATATTAATTTTATGAACCTTTAAAATTTAACCAAGAAAGTTAACAAATTCCTTAAGTATTCATTCATTGGTGCATCTACCCTACTCTATTTTTTTTATAAATTAACCCATAGCGCTCAAGTGGTGACTCAGGGTCACCAATAAAAATTGCTCTACCATTATTCACAATATTGTTTACATTATTAAATATGTTGGTATCTAATCAATTACTAAACATTTAAGTATTGTATGAGGTATCATATCGATTTCATATCCATAAAATGAAAAAAATCAATTTTCGAGATAAAATATCTCCGACAGCAAAGGGTTAACAATATTAGAAACATTTCCATAATAATTAACTTAAATTAACATTGTACTTTGATTACAAGATTTCAAGAAATCGTAGAGTGCCCCCTAGTATTGGACACAGTAAAATGGAGTACTAATGATAATTTGCAACAATCGCAAATACATCTGAAATTTCATTTTGAAATCTATTACGGGAATTCCCTACAAAACCAGATATATTATACATATATACTCTTCATTATAATGGTCAAAACATTCTGGGATATCGTCGCAAGCCTCGTGGGCCCAATTTTGACAGCCTCAACATTAAATCCAATCTTCTGCACTATTTTTAAAATTTGTTCTTTATCCTTTTTTTTTACTGTTCATGTTGCTCGGGTGTGTTTTTCCATCAACAACCGAAAATTGTGATCAATTAATAGAGGAGAGATCCGTGGAAATTCAAATAGAAGCGAAAGAGAGACAAATCGGTGGAACGAAGAGAGGAGAGAGAGAGAGAGAGCGAGCGAGAGAAGCAGAGTGAATCGGCAGGATTGCAGTTCGGTGCACTACCTGCAGTGCAGATAAGGGCCTTCGGTCCCTCGAGAGCATTGCACCGATGTCTCTATATGCAACCATACTTCCGTACGCGACCAATAAAACAATAATATATACTCCGATTCTGAAAGTTACATCTGGCTCACGTATCGAACACTGTGAAACTTTTTACGAGAAGCTGACGTGTAAAATTGCTTGCGAATAACATCATATTCTGGCTATAGGTTTAACGTTCCTATACTGTCTACCTGCTTTTAGCAGACTGTATGTATTATACAGGGTGTCTCAAAATTCCTTCAACTCCTTGAAATGAGCGGTTCCTGATGTCATTTGAAGCGACATTTTCCTTTTCTAAAATGAGTTATTAACGAAAAACACGGAGCAATCAAACAGGGAGTTGAAGGAATCTTGAGACACCCTGTATAATTATCAATTTATTTTAGAATATTTGCTTAGCTTTCCGATCATGTCCCCTTCATCGGTTTTGACGTTTTAAAAAAAGTCGATATTTTCACTATATTTTCAAAAAATTTCAAACTCTCTGTCAATGCGAAACCTGAAGTTTCCTGTCTTAGAATTTTGATCCTGTCGTTGAGACACTGGGCCACAATTTTTCCCATGCGAGGTGTCCTCGATTTCGGAAAAAATGTCTTTTCAATCCGGTTTAATGCTCGCTGAATCTTCGAGTAGCGGTTCGTGAATCGCGCTGGTCTGGCTGGCGTAGGATCATCCCCATAAATTTCCGTCGGGCGCACTTGGACGGCCGGGTAATTAATAATTTCTCTCGGCGACGGCGTAGATCAAATTGCCAGTTTTTTTCCCCGGCGATTCATCTGATCGGGGAGCGCTTGTTCTTCTTGCTTGGAGCCGAGCTAAAGCGTCCGGTGGCCGCTAAGGACCTTTAATCCAGCTTTTATCGTGATCGTTCGCGGATACGTGATCGCGGCCGAGGATTTACCGCAGCTTGGGGCGGTTCTCCTTTTCCAACAGCAACGAAGGCGGCCGCGGGGGGTTGGTGGCAGCGGCGAGTAATCGGTAAGCTTTACAACAACGGTGTAGTTACCTTTACCGGAGTACGGTCAACGTACGGTTGATTGCGGCATTAGAGGTAGGTGGTTTAAACGAGCGCCACGTCGCCGGTTTGGTAAAAGCTATGAAACCGGAGCGGATCGGAGCGGACTGGAGCGGAGAGGAGCAAAGCGAAGCAACGCGACGTCCGGTGTTGTTCGGCGCAGCGCGGCGCGGCGCGGCGCGGCGTGCCGCGACGACGAAATAATGGCTCCTTTGAAACACGATTGCCTTTACACTGTAACGACGCCTACGTGTCAATGGGTCGGTCACGATGCACCCGGGGCTACCACGCAGCCTAGACGTGTCCATGCCGCATCTGTATGCATGACAGCAGCAGTGGTCATACACGTTCATTCAGCGAACACGTTACCGCAGAACGTTAGTCCAGTTTGGGTTCTTGGTTAATCAAGAACCTTGGAGTATCGCTCTTGGTGCATTTCTAGTCGATGCAGCACCATTCGTGGGGAAAAACTGGAGACTCTGTTCAAGCAGTATAAATATATATTTAATATATTTTAATGATTACATTGATGTTCACACTTTAACATATCAACAACGACTGGCAAATCTTTTATAACAAAAATTCATTCTTCTTTTATCCATTGCACACTCATTCATGCACATTCATTTTTCCGTAATTCACTTTATACATTTTGTTTCTCACTCATTATGTTTCTTTCTCATTCTCACACATTCACATTCACCCCCTTTGTTTTTATTGAATACATATTTACATCTCATTTACAAATAAAAACAATTCTCATTTTTCCATTCTCACACATTCATAGACTCGATATTTGAAATTACACTGTCATTGCTAACAAGGAGACTGCACGATCTTCGGGTCACCCATTTACTTTGTGCACTTAGAGAATTTGTTCTTTCGAAAGAATTTGTTTGCGGTAGTCAAGAGACAGCATCGACAGGTCGAAAGGACAATAACCCAGGTGTATCGTAACCAAAGAGACTCACCTTTCGGCGAGGAAGCGAGGACCAGTGCAGGGGTGAACGATCCAGGAATAAAGTATTGATGGCAGCTCGATGTTAAGAATGCAAACGAATTGTGGCGGGAGTATATTGCGTACAGGATCCGTGTATTGTGCGGGCTGCCCTCAGCGCAAATTGAACTCGACTACGAGCGAGAGTAGATGAATTTAGCATTGCGAGGGTGATCGTAGCCTGTGTAGCAGAGGGAAACGTTCTGCGATGAAAAGGCGCTCCTCCAGTTTCATTATCTGCCGGTGTTTATGTTAGCTAGTTGAGCAATTCGCGCAACACGGTGTGTCCGTTAGTACATCAATCCGGAGGCAGCATTCTCGGCATCCGTTACATCTTACTCTAAATGTATACAGTCGATCCTCTAGGTTCCTTCTATCTTCGAACAATTACAAATAGTCCAGTCGACGAATAGTTGTAGAGGGAAATGGAAGGAACACAATTTTTGACTTTGGGACTTTGTTTGGAGTAGTTAGGAGATAAACATACTAAAAGTTCCCACTCCTAGGAGGTGAGCGGAGTGCAGGGCGGCGCGTAGAAGGTCCCGTTTTTCGGTTTTTCGCTTATACCTCGGAACCTAGGCATTTAATAAAAAAATTAATGCTGATAAAATATGCCACAAGATTGATTCCATTCAGTTTTTTACTATCTCGCATAGCTTCCGAGATATTCGCGCTCAAAGTTTACTAATTTTGAAGATAAAATAGTAAAATATCATATCTTCTTTAAGAACATTTAATGCTTAACAATTTTCTTTGTCATGACTTTTTCGTAGGACGAAGGGCTGTTAGCTAGTCAAATAAGGCAAAAAACGTGAGGCAAAAGTGTTTTTTTTTCTTTCAAAATTAGTGAACTTTGAGCGCGAATATCTCGGAAACTATGCGAGATAGCGAAAAACTGAATGCGATCAATCTTATGGCACATTTTGTCAGAATTAATTTTGTATACGGTGGTCTTATCGCTAGGACGCCTAGTTTCCGAAATATAAGCGAAAAACCGAAAAACAGGACCCTCTACGCGCCCCCCTGTACCCCGCTCACCTCCTAGGAGTGGGGACTTTTAGTATGTTTATCTCCTAACTAGTCCAAACAAAGTCCCAAAGTCAAAAATTGTGTTCCTTCCATTTCCCTCTACACCCCCCTTTTAAGCATTCATTGACTGGACTAAAATTCGAATCAAAATGTACGCTTCTAAGCTCGAATGAAAAATTGACATTTGTATGCAAAATAAAAATTGTCCAAGTCAATTGTGGGAGACAGAAATTACTTCTATATTATTATTTAATTTTCTTTATGGTATTTCTCTTTATTGTTCGTAAGTTTCGTGTTACAGGTCGGGTTTCCCTGTCCAGTTTA
Organism: Lasioglossum lativentre; assembly: GCA_916610255.1. Lineage (NCBI taxonomy): Eukaryota > Metazoa > Arthropoda > Insecta > Hymenoptera > Halictidae > Lasioglossum > Lasioglossum lativentre. The sequence continues at coordinate 15,582,704 of OU744362.1, forward strand.
ATTTACGTTCACCGAACGACTAGGTTACTTATTAATCCGGCAATTCTGCTAATTAGTTTCGAAATACGTCGGCTGAATGGGTCAGCTGTGATCAACTCCGAGGAGATTCTACAAACTTCGGACATCTGAACCACTATTCATCACTGTCAGTCTACCACGATGCCGTAGAAGAGCAATTACGGTGTACGATACATGAATTATTATTCACCTTCGTGGACCACTGAATCCCAATATGTAACAGGCTGGTGTAATTGATTTTTTAACATGTTCTTTTAATTCGACAGATTGTTTTGAGACGACATAATAATCACAGCTTCGCCGAAACGCTGCGATGAGGATATTCATGAAAGTTGTTCCCTTGGAGAAGATTCCAGTGTCAAGCTAAATAAATATGAAGAATAGCTGAATAAGCGAGTCCTTATACTTTGTCCTTAATATTATAATCTCCATTCATCACCCGCATCTTAAGAATATTGTTCCTGAATATTTAGATACATTACGAAGGCAAAAGTTCTTTTACTTTTCTCCATTAATCCTGTCTGCCATTCTGAGACAACATAACAGGCATAGTCTTATTAACACTAAACTACCGAGCCCTAAACGAGAGTGATGTATATTCTTTTATAATAATAACAGAATTGGGTTTATTTAGATTTCGTAGGATTTTTATGTTAACATGTACTTGAATACAGAAGCATACTAAAAAATTTTTCAAGAAAATACATCTGTAACTTCACGAATCGTAAAAGAAAAAACCGGAAACCAGTCATTTTGACTGGCTCGGTAGTTCTCTAGTGTTAAACAGTTTTGATTAGAACATTTATAAACTCTTTTATCGGAAAAGATTTAAGTGTTACAGCTAAACACTGTGTTACGACGCTACGAAATTACTGCAGCTGCAGTTGCTGGTCCCTACAATATTCTAAATATACCGCAAATATTTAAATTGAAGCTATCTCCGCGATCGAACAAACTCAATTTCCGGATCGATATTGTGATTTCCGGTCAACAGGAGTGGCTGTTCACCGGAAGAAGATCAAGCGGCGGAACTCAAACGTCGAAGAGGAAAAACTATAGAGGGTGTTCCAAAGATGTTGTACTTCCTTGGAAGGGATGGTGTTCTCGAGGTCATTTGAAATAACTTTTTCCTTCGCGGAAATATTCTCCGCGGCTTTGTGAAGGAGTTATTTTGCGACAAACATGAACCAATCAGAGCGCGGCTGCAGCTGAGCGGGGTGTTGGCCGAGCCGGAATCCATCCACTGTAGCCGCGCTCCGATTGGTCCGTGTTTCTCGTTAATAACTCCTTAACAAGGCCGCGGAGAACATTTTCGCAAAGGAGAAAGTTACTTGCAAATGACCTCAGGAATCGTCCCTTTCAAGGAAGCACAACATTTTTTAATCTCTCCACTGTTCTCATTAACTCGTTCACGGGAACGCATAAAATCCGCAGTCTAATACATTTCTGCGTTCACAATTAATTCGAAGCAGTACATTCGTGTTCCCTTTATTGTGAATAAATACTTTCAAAACCTCCTCTTCTAAAAATACGTTCGCCAGCAAGAAGAGCTCGACGGGTTCGCTGCGACGCTAAGGATATCTGAAAGTGGATGGCAGAAGTCGACTTTATCGGAGACGGAGGCCGACATATTATACAAAGGTGTTCCACATCCTCGACCTCTTTTTCATGTAAAATCATCGTCTCCGGCGTTGCACCGGCGATCGAGTGGTACAAAGGGTAACATAGAGGAACTGGTGAGAGCGAAGACGCGCGTTGCACGGTGGTCCAAAATCGTCAAAACGCGGAGCACATTCATACCATTGTCATTTATCCATTATTCGGTACGAGGTAAAAACGGTTTTATAACTATGGGAATGGTCGAGTCATAAACAAGGACAAATACTTACATTATATGAATATAAAGTTGATCGATTTTGTTTTTTAGGAGCATTGTTCGTCGCGGCGTATTGGCGAAGAGGGAAGCGCGCAAAGTCGAGGATCGTCGCGTGGCGTATAATGGCGAGCAGAAGTTTCCGCAGCATGTTCGGCGGTCGCGTCCTCTCGCAGGAATAAATATTAAATCTGTACCTCGGGGGTATTCGTGTCCGTCAGACCCCGAACCCGACAGTTCTTCTTGCTGCTCCTTCCGACACCGTTAGGGAACAGAGCGAAAGTGAGCAAGAGAGAGAGCACACGCAAGAGCAAGAGAGAGAGAAAAAGAAACGCGCAGCGCGACTCATATGCAAAAAGCAGAACAGTGTCTGGGATAACGGGAGAACATTAAAGTGGGCTGGGCAGGGCCGCTACACGGAATGAATATTTAAAGGAAACCTCGGTTCCACCCTGGCCTGTGCCCTGCAAAGACCGAAGGACGTCGTGGTCTGCACGTGAGGTGGATGGCGCGGGTCGAGAAGGCGTTGGAAGAAGGCGGTCGTCGTGCTATGGCTCTGTACAATTTTCATGTTCGCCGGACGACAGAGTTCCCAGCTCCCGTACCACCCCCTTTTAACCTATAGCCACCAAGGGCCGGCTGCCATTATACTCTAAGCACCGGGACATTTATCGAATTCGAAAACGATTTCGAAAGCATTTTTCAGTTATTGGTCGGCTCGGTGTAGGTTCTTCAGGGTCTATAGACGAACCCTAGGAGTTTTGAAAAATACGTCACACAGTATTTCCAATGAAAATTCCGTAAAATCACCTTACTTTCTGCGCCTTGCACGAGTGGCCCTTCTGAATGGACAACAAAGGGAGCGGAAGGAAAAAGTTCGAAGTGGTCCGGGACTGTTTTCCTCCCAGAAGATCTCGCCGCCCCTATCGAATTTCGAGAACGTGATATATGCAAAAGCATTCCTGCCGATGGATGTACGCGCCTATAAAGAAGGGTGCGTAAAAGTTATAGTGACGCGCGTCGAGGATACTGATTCGCCTCTGTTCCGGTTTGCTCCTTCGAGGACACGGTGCGGGGGTGGACGAGACGTGTTCTCGAAGTCCGAGAAACACCTTGTGTTAATATTCACGGGCTTGGAGCAGCTGGAACAGTTCGTTTACTGTTCGATAACGTGACGCCGAATTTCGTGTGTATTCATCGTCGATTTCGCAAACATTTGGGACGCCGGCAAAGTTAACGTGCGGTGTTGAAATCGGAAAGTTGGGAATTCTGGGGCGGTTGCGCAACGAGGATTTAACACGGGGTCTCGAAAATTCATAAAATGCAAATAAACTCACTTGCTGAACGATACCTGCTGGTATACGACATTGTTTTAACACTAAACTTGACACCGCCAGTCAAACGTCTCAGGTTTTGTATTTTACAATTGTTGAATTTTCTTTATTGAAGAATATACATATTCTACCAATAATCGTGGAAAATCTGTATATATAAAATCTCGTGATTTTAGAAGGTAATATGTGCCATTTATTTTGATTGCTTGACACGATTAGTGTTATCATCGGATGGACGTGTGTGATCGTCCAATTAATTTTCACGCGGTTCCCTGATGGGGAGTTATTGTTCTCCAATTGTAGGATTTTATTCCGAATATGGTTTTAATTAAATTACATAGGGTATTCAGTTTTCAGTCGATGACTGAGTTAAGTAACATATTGTATAACCAACTCGCTGTAATTATAATGAATTAATTTATGCTTTTTAAATTAAAAGTGTGTTTATACTGTCACGAGCGTATCTACCAAATGAACTTGGCCAATTGCCGAACAACAGATAATTAATGAAGAACTCGCGCCTTCTATAATTTCGTGTATCCGCGATACAATGCCCGAAAATGCCATTTGCGAAATGAGGTCCTCGTTACACTCCGCGCAGAGAGTCGCAGGCACATGCGAACGTATGGGCACGCTAATGAGTCCTTCTTAAGGGGCAGTTTCCTAAATTTTACATGCACCTTGCGTTCGTCTGCTTACAGAAGGCCTGCGAATGTGTAACGTACAGGCTTCCTTACCGCTGAAAATGGAATTACTAAGTGCAGGCTCATAGATCGTATCTAAACTGGCGCTCTTGCGGCTGTGCATTATTATGTCAAGGAGTAATTAGAACTTATTACCGTTGCTCCAAAATAAAGAAAGAGCCGTATGGTTCGATCGTGAATTAATTCAAATTACAGTTCTTCATTAATAACATTAATATTGTTTCTTGGTCATTCATAGATCATCATTTATTAGTATACAGGAAATAATTGTACACAATCGGTAAGATCAATTTAGAAAAATCTATTATTCGGAACAAATACATTCAAAGATCTATAGAGCCTACGATTAATACTTAGACTGCGGATCTTTATGCAGAATACAAAATTTCTACACCAATTGCAAGAAACAGGGGCCATCTATAAAATTTTGTCTTTTAATTATTATCTTATACAGTTGAAACTAATACATGTCCTTAAATCTTTTTAATATTTTCAGTGCATTAAATTGTACGTACCCATTTTTCTTATAAATGTATAAAATCCGCAGTCTATTAATAATCTTCGACACACCCGAACCTCATCTATCAGATTGATCGAAAGCAGCGAAATCATTAGCAGGCGCATCGAATTGATCACGTTACTACAAACTGCCAGCATCCGCGCATCCTTTCTGGCGGTCGCGCGATCTGTATAGTTTAATTAACAGGACAGGAACGAACGCACATGTTTGTGATCGCAATTACTTAAAAGGAGACGACGTTCCCGGGGTTATTCCGGCTCGGGCGTGATTCCGGGAACGAAAATTCGAGTGTCCTCGATGTCATTTCCAGAGGTTCGCCGATCCTCGACTTCTTACCCCTTTCCAGCACCGCTGGCATAACCCCATTGGAATCCATTGCAACGAGAGATCGCCCGTTTCAACGTCCCGGAATTCGCGGGATCGCAGGACCCCGCCGCGCCGCGCCGCGCCGTCCTCCGATATTGCCGATCATTTCGCGGAAATTAATGCAGCGTTATCGTCCCGTAATAATGGTAATGAGCGCGCTTTATATCTCCGCGCGATGCTCGCGAAAGCGTGGAAAAGCTAGACGGCAATTGCACCTCGCCGAGGCGAAATGGCCGGGGCCGATTACGCTGGAAATACGAACCACTTTCTGAACGCGTAACGCCTAACGCCGCGCACGTGCGCCCCGTCCTCTACCCCGGAAAATTGCGCATGTAAATCGCGCGATCTTTTTTTTTCTTCACAACGCGGACGCTGCTCCCGAGGACCTCGCGAAACGCCGCGCCGCGCCGCGCCGCGTCCTTTTTAACTCGACGGCATGCGGAAAAGACCGAGCTCCGGGCAGAGACGCGCTCGAACGTCGCCCTGATGTTCGACGGTGCCTTTGTTGCAAGTAGATTGCGGATTTTATGCATTCATCGCAAAAATGAACGAGTGAGAAACGAATCTAAAAGGACGGTGCAAGAATTACAATATAAATAAAACGATAATACACAGCGTTAGATACAAATTGCAATTATTTAAGAAAAGGTAATTCATAGACTGCGGATGGTATGGAAATATTTAAAAAAATGAGTAGCTCCAGTGGGAAACAGTGAAGAGCTTGCGAAATTGGAGATTGTTGATATATCACGTCCAACCTTCTAAAATGATTAAAGGAACAAAGAATTTCGAAAGTGACGTTTGTCTGTTGTAATTGATGCAGACAATTTTAATTTTGCATAAAGACAAGCAGGCTAGTAATCTATTTTTAAGTCGAGAAAACGAGACGAGATTCACAAGACAGATTCAGAACGTAAGAAACATTGCAGCTGATAGCGCATTCACACGGACACGGTAGATCTCTCGTAGCGGCAAAGTATTAGGAGTTTACGCTAATGGGTTGGGCAAAACGGGTACGTAACGTCTCATCAAAAGGAGGATTCACAGAAGAAGCGAAACGTCGGAGAAGAAACGGTTTCCATCGTATGAAAAGCCGGTGAGATTAAAAGAGCCAGAAGTCGAGGAAGCCGAAGAAACGAATAAGGCGAACGTAGAAGAGAAAGAAGTGGACGGTGCATACATAGTTGCAAATGAGGGCACAGATGCGCCGGGTGATAAGGGATGATGGAAAGTAGTTCCTGAAAAGAGCCATCACGCCAGCTATTCACAATAGCGAAGACTGTTGTAGTTAAAGCTGGAAGACGCCGCTACTTGCGACGAATAAATATTTTGCCGGCAGGCGAAAGCGTACGGGCTTGCCAAAAAAATAGCTGACGAACCGTAGCTAAGCAATGGCGAACTACTAATTCCACGTACACAGCAATTTTCTAATTAACTCGTTGCGTCCCCGTAATCGAAAGCGATCGATTAAATTCAGGCGAAAAGAATCTGGTAATTATTTCCTAATGGTAACGAACAGCTTTTAATACCAGGAGCATGGCGGTTAATACCATGTCATTCGATAATTAAGATCCCTACAGATTCACGAACCTCGATGATTGATGTCTCTCGAGTTATGAGACTCGGAACACTCCAATATCCTGAGACGGCACAGGGCTCTAGATCCTCGAGATTCAGACACTATAGAGACACTGCTGATCCTCAAGATCACTCGAACCTCCGAGGCTACTTGCAAGCAATTCCTGTGAGCGAACACTCTGAGAATTCGTGTTAAATACTCTTTCACCTTGGAACGTTCAGAGGCTCCTAAAACTGTCCAGTCTACAGAAACTCCTGAAATTTCAAAGACTTCCGGAACTTCGGAAGAGTCTGAAACTCCCGAGACCTCCGAGCCCTCTGAAACTCTTGGGACCAACCGAGCTTTCAGAGACTCCTAGAATTGTCGAAGCCATTTGAGGCTCTCAAGCTTTCGCGCACTTTGCTGGATCTTCGAAACTATGTTATTCTATGGTGTCCAGAGTATTTTCTATCTTGGCTCCAGGACGCGTTTTGCCAGATTGCTTGCGCTTAGGGTGATTTACGTCGAATCGGATAAGTGTGGAGTGTATTTTGTTCCTGTCTGATCCCATCGATATTCTTTAGTAATTTAATAAATCGACGTAAAGGTATTTTTAATTTTGGCCACAAAAAGTCACTTTCCAGACCACTTAGCACTGTTGGCACAATTTCCCAAACATTTCCAATGGTCTGGCAACAAAAAAAATGTTTCCAACATGAGTTGACCGGTATTCACTCTTCTATTGTTTCAATATAAAAAATTTGAAAAAATGGAAATTACCTCGATTTGGTAAATATTAATAGGGGAGGTGGTTGGGTTGTGAGACCGGTTTTGTTTTTGGGCTGTAATTTTTTGCTTGATGAAGATATCAAAGAGTTTTATATACCGTTGGAAAGGTGAAGGAAATACGCAACTTTTATACGCAAAATGTTTAGTGATTTGATCAACAAGTAAAATTTTATGGCCAATTTTCCGAGGTCATGTTTTTTGGCTTCCTGAAAAAAGTGGTTGGATTGTGAGACACTCGAAAAAATCAACTAAAAGTGGTAAAATATAAAGTAAAACCCATGTAACTTTAAGCAAAAATGAATTTTTATTTATTTTAAAGACATTAAGTGGCCAAAGAAGTTAAAAAAGAATGGCAAAAAATTGATAAAAGCAAAGAATGGCGAAGCCAAGTAAAAAAAAAAATATAATGAATGGAAGGATTCGATAATCATCTTCCTCTTCGTCATCCAAGTCGCTGTCACAATGTTTGCCTTTCTGCTCCAGCAAATGATCTTTAACGGCACTAAACACGGCATTAAAATTAATTTCTTTGTTTGCGGGCGATTGTCTTGGAGTTGACATGACTATAAATTCAAAAAATAAATCAAAACAAACATTAAATCACAAATAAACACTTAATTCTAACACAAACAACGTTATTTGACAGTTCTAGTTCGTTTCTAGTACAAAAAACTAGTGTCTCACAACCCAACCACTATGGTGTCTCATAACCTAACCATGATGCCATTCCGAATGTTACAGAAAAAACACTGTGTTTGTCGTATATGCGCAAAACTAAATATTTTTTCGTAAAATGTAAGGAAAACACTAAATGAAAATGCATCACACTCACCTTTTTCAATTGATTCGCTCAACAAAATAATGTTTTTAAAAAAATGAGTAAAAGTTTTGGAAATTGATTTTTACACACGATGTCCGTATCTAATATAAGCAACACGTCTATACACCTCGGTGCTAGCACAAAAACTAGCAGACGTCAAAACACAAATTTGACAGCTGACAGATTGGAATTATCGCGATTCCGCGATGGATAAAAACGACTGTCTCACAACCCAACCACCTCCCCTATACATTTTTGATTTCATAACATTCTAGTCGGTGTCGAGACGAATTCAATGACCTGCTATACTATAATATTGAACCTTGGAATAACGCTGAAATAATTTTGGCCACGAAAGAGGAGTTTCCAAGCCACTGTGGGACTACACATTTCAGCGCATTTCAAGATGTTTGGACATTGCAATGGAATCCGATATACATTCGAGCGTAGATCGGTCTCTAGCAATCCTTCATGGATTAACGATGAAGGAAGAGGGTGAACAGCGAGGATTTGCTGTTCGGGTAATTGAAAGCTGACGTGAGCCTCAAGGCGCAGAACGTTTAATAGCCAAAGTTAGTCGCGTTTCTATGCAAATTAAATGCTTATAGCCATTGAGAGGTAGGCCTTGTGGAAGGGCGACGATGGCGGTAGTGGCCGTTCCCCCTTGTTGTTTATCTACAGGGGTGAGGGGGGTGGTTCTTGGTCGACTCGTAACGCAAGTAGTTAGTGCCTGTGGGCTGCGACGAACGGCCAACGTGTGCAGAATAACGATAAGCTCCTAATGCCGCCGAACGGGGGCCATATTTATGTGTCTCGCATGTTCCCCGTTTTTCTTCGTCCGTTATTGCCACTGAAAGTGATCCACGGGACCCCGGGCTTCTCCGCTCTGGCGTTTCCGTATGCGCGTCACAGTCTCGAAAATATCGAATAGAATCTAACAAACTCGGATAAGCTCGGCTTCGACGCCAGGCTCCCGTCCGGCTCTGTTTATATTGTATTAAGACAAGGGCATGGCGGCTGAATCCCTGAGCCTGGTGAACATAATTCTGTTCGCTGGACTAGTCCGCCAACCATGAAACGTTGCACGCGAACAGGATGGTTATTTGCTGTTCAAGATGATTAGAAACCCTGCATTCTCCGAATATCAAATGCAAACTCCTCTCAATTTTGAGTGAAACTTCTTGCAACGGTACAGTTAAATCTGTGGTGTGCTCATAGCTGCACCACTATACAGATTATCTGTAGTTGAGTCGTAATAGGTCACAAAAATATTCAGACAATATTTCGACTTCTATGCTTCACGGTTTGAACAAATATGCAACCACAGTGGACTACACCATATTGTAGTACAGTATACGTACTACTCACCATATTCAAGTTGAGGGTCACCACTTTGAGCACCTACTATAGCTACCATGTAGTAGGTACGCATTGAAAATTATTTCGAAACTATATCTTGTTAACTATCAGGTTTAGATACACGATCAATCGATTCACGATGCAAATGGTAGGTCATTTAAAGAAATCAAGGTGACTTTGAAATCTGCGAAACGTCTTCAATTTTTGTATATATAATACTTTTTATGTTCAATTATATGTTTCTGTCTTTCTAGAAACGAATGATGTATTTATTTTGTGAAACCAACGCTTCCGGTAATTTATCACAATGTGGTACCAAACACAAATTTGATTGGTATGAAAGAATAATGCGAATTTATCAGCAAACATGATAGCTTTACAGAAATTTCGGACAGTGCACTAGAGTAATTGAGGAAGCCAGAACAAGAATATTTGTTTGCGAACACGAAGAAGGGAGTGTACTTGAAGGTGCCAGCATCACGGCGTCCGCGGAGGGTAAGGAAAGGGTTTAAAGTTCCGTCGTCGTTTCCCGTAAATCCGGGCCGAGCGCTTAGCCAGTCGTGGGCTATTAACGCATGAACACCCCCTGACACGCATGTCACACAACACCAGAACCGACGGACGACAGACGACAGACGACGAATGAGACGAAGACGACACACGAGAGAAAGGCGTAACCCCATCCGGAGCGTAGGGTGGTCCCACCAAGGGAGGGGGCTGCTGTTTACACTTAACTTTATTGCTTTCCGGGCAAATGCGTGCCGCTGACTCAGCTCGGAATTAAAACCCCTTTCGTGAGGCGCGGCTATCAGTTGTCGCTGATCAGCTTGGATGCGGATGAGGAAACGAAGAAGTTTCATGCTAGGGTGAGACAGAGAGATTCAAAACCCGAGAAAGGGGTGACCATGGCCCGCAGACGATTCCGCAACCGGGAATGGACACTGACCGTGTGCGTACTCCGAGAACTGCTTAAAGCTCGCTACACACTGTGTCTTGAAGACGTACAAAGAAAATGACATTAGCGGACCTTTATGCGAAATAAACATTGTTTGGATCAATCGCAAGAGATAGGAATGAAATATTCATTTCTTTCTTGCTTTATTGATTTCTCTACTGTTTTAATTTGCATCCAGTCAATTTTGTCGTGAATGCATAAAATAATAAAGAGATGGATTACAAATTTTAACCAGAAAACGAAGAAATTGCGGATATTTTTGATAAGTTCTGTGGGAAATGTCCTTATTTTCTAAGGATCAATGGAAAATGGTAGTTTCAGTTCGAAAAGAACTTGCAAATCTTTGTTTAGAAACGAATTCCGGTAGAATCGATTGGTTCCCGGTTTATTGGCTGATCACGCAAAACAGTTATTGATATTAAACAATTTTTTAAGAAATTCTCACCTGTAAATGATAAATAAATCGTAAACCAAAATATGTGCAACATCAAAATTCGTTTTCTTTAGGTATGCAGTCAATTGAAATTCACTTTGAGCACGTGTCTCGTATATGACCGGATAGCGCGTATCTAGCCCAAGAATCCAGCCCTCCGATATAAGCATGGCAGCCCTTCGAACACGTGCGGACGAGTAATATTCGTTTCTCCGCAGGCGGTGGCAGGGACCACCGATAAGAATCTCGCTCGCTCACGGTGCCATTCTCACTCTTTCGATCGATAATGCGCTCGATCTACGACATCGACCCTGGCTATCGCGAAGGTACGACACTTGGCGATAGGTCGGACCTTCGCGCCGCAAAGTATCGCATCATGCTCGCGAGGGAACGGCCCCAATAAGGAGAACCCGAATTTTCGGAAAATTGGTATGTTCGTGTAAGGAATGTGGGCGTTTGACTATTTCTTTTGCATCGTATGAGATTGTTACGACGAGCTCACAATATGGATGTTTGATCAATTTTTTCCTTTATTTTGCGATAGTCAAACATGGTCATTGTTGACTGGACAGCGGAACTTTATGCAAAATAAACATTTTCTACCTGCATTACGACAAACTGGAATGAAATGGAAATTTCTTTTCTTTCTTAATTTGTTTAATAGGTTGAAAACAATATAACTCGTTTCAGTAACAAAATTGGAGATTCCTTCGCTTTCCATCTTAAACGACAGATCCTGCGAATCAAATTGAAGAAAAATCGAGGTCCGCTTGTTAGAACGTTTCCCTCGTTAGACGCGAGCCAACCCCTCGAACTCGGAAACTTCAGGAATTGTTCGGATCTAGATACGCGAACCGGAATGCGCGGCGACGACGGTAAACTGCGTTTTATATACCCAATTTGCCGGCCATTACGGCCAGTTTGCTGAAATTTTGGTTTGATGCGACGGCCATTCGTTACGCCGCGCCGCGCCGCCGTGAGGGGACCCTCGTCAACTGAGAATTTAATGCGGTTGATACACGGCAAGATGCACTCCCCGCGAGACAGCGTTATTAATGAAAGGTAGAAGAAATTAAATCCGAATAATTAAAGCGTCGTCGAGTCGAGATTTTTTTTTAAAGAGTACGTGTTACTGCAGAACTTCTCGATGTAAGCGTCGTTTCGCAATCGTCTAATTCGTTCATTGAGACGCTCGATTCGGAGCAGCCTATTTTGCATTTCTTTAATTAAATTGCACATCAACCTGTGCGTATTCTCCACTTCCATCTATTTCAATTTATAGATTCATAAACGTGACGACGGAAATAGGAAAAGCAAACTGGATGAACTGAATGTACTGTACTTATTCGTTCTGATATTTATTCTCATTTCTTGTTCGTGAAGAGTGACGTTTTCGGTTGTAGGTTCGTTTCGAAAGAATTGAAAGAGAATTGACTGTAGAAATGATAGTAACCCTTCAGCTACCTATCAAAAAGGATGCTTATTAATAGACTGCGAATTTTATGTATGTATAAAATTTTCAAAAAATGAATTGCTGTTTAAAAACGCCGGAATTCTTTTTAATATAAATTTTGCAAATTAACGATTATACCAATGGTTTTGAATAATTTAGTAACTTTGTAAATTAATATTTTTGGTAAAGACGTGGTTATCTTATAGGGAGATTTCAGCATTTCGTGGGAAAATTTCATTGATTTTTGGGATTCCAAGGCGACTGTCGCGCAACAATTAGATGCAGTAACGGCATATGCAAGATCAAAAGGAATTGATATGCCTAACGAGATAGGGCGAATGTAACCTCCTCTGAACAGGGAGGCAGGATCCCGGGAACGATAATCTGGAGGCTTATGTGGGCACGATTGCTCGTTTCGTCACTATGTTGATTTGGCTATGTAAAGCAGCACTTCTATTATTGATAGCTCGCAGATGATAACGCGCACGGCAACGCTGGCTTGTTGTAACTGACTCTGATAATCACAGTTGCAGCTAGCGAAATCCCACGGAACAATCGTGTATTTCCAATGCTGACAATTGCGAGGTGAAATTGGCAAATACCAATACTCTGCAGCTTTACCAACTAATAGAGTAAAAATCATTTGAAATTGATTCCGGACGACTCCGCCGTTGCAAAAGAAGCGCAAACATAAAACTTGAAAAGTTTCTCGGATTACATAAACTAATCGTAATAGTTACGACGATGATGACCGCATTAAGTTAAATCTTTGTATTTCACAATTGAAACATGTTTGACATTTTTCCTTTTTTTACGTAATTTTAGATTTTATGCATTTATGTAAAAAATTGATAGATACAATACAAATTTTAGACACGTTAAAATTATGGAGAAATTAATTTTTATGTACTTTCTACTTCTCTCAATGAACGCAAAACACTTGTATTTTGCATATGCATTGTGCTATTATACAAAGGGCTTATATAAGCCCTATTATATAAGCGTTTTCATAAAATCTTTTTTCTACCGGTACGCGATGATTGTCATTCGAGCAGAAGAAATGCACTGATCGAGAAAGGATATTTATAAGAAACATTTATGGAGAAGGGGAGAAGTGTACTGCAGCGAATAATGTCTATTATTTGCCAAGACTGTCACGGGATACGAGCAAAAAGGAGCTGCGTTATATTCGCGAAACTTGGCACTCTCGATCTCGTAGTATGTGGAAACTCTTTGTACAATCATCGGGCTGGTTAAACTTTCTTCGCCGGTAAAAGTAATATCCGCGGTCTATTGTGCGTTTTGTGCTTGAATTGTAAATTTCCCGTTGAATAAAAATATCCATTTCTCCATCTCTGTTCCCAGCGCCCTTCTCTTTGTCCGCCACCTTTATAATTCTTATCGTCAGTTTTTGTTATTCAAGCACGATTCTTTACTTTTGCTCTTGTTTCTCCTCTCGAAACTTTCGTCCCTGCTGCTCCCCCGTGATAACTAAGCCCCTCGTGACTTTACTTTTATTCGATGGCGGGTTGTTCGTTAACTTTGTTAACCTCTGATCGCGGGTCGTGTACTTTTTTCTTCCCGTCACTCGATTTTACATTGCCCATTAAAAATTGAAGTTTTTGCTCGTCGAGCGCGAGCATATATTTATATTTTAATTGGGTTCGCTGGTGTACGTGCGAAGTACATTAATTTTTAAAGTCGAAGTCCGGAAATATCTCGGCAAGGCACTTTTATCGTAGCACACTGTATTATCGCATTACTGGTACATATATATAGTTGAAGATGCAGTTATGATTTAAATATAAATATGACTCAAATCAAAGATCTTTAGTTTGCTAGACCAGCCAGTCAACAAATAACAGTAACAGTGCACTAAGACTGAAACATTATGAACGCAACAGTTAAAACACACACTATTTTTTGTTACTAGTTTTGCAACGATTTTTTGCATCCATGAAATTTTAAAAATGTTCTCATGTATTCTTTCTATTTTTGCAACCTGAATTTTTCTTTTGTTATCTCGAAAGTCCCCATTGTTATATGTACCTTTCACCGATTCGAACCAACTAATATCATAGTAAAAGCGCAGTATAGGGACCAAAATATTTCAGACTATTTGGAGTATTGTACTTCGTGCACCGACTAAAGAAAGGAATTAACATTTCACCGAGCAATTTTTCGGCGCGCATTTATTAAAATTATCTGTTCACATTACCAGAATAACTTTGGACAATTTTAGAAACCACCATAAGTCGACCACATGAATTTCTGCCCTCGTCCTCAATAACACACTGCTAACATTTGCAAACGCCATCACCTCAGACGCTTGAATCACTGCCAACAACACAGCCAACGAAAAAAAGAAAAAAAACAACAAAAACACGAAAAGTCATTAAACACGCCGTTTCATCATCGCGCGGAATTAATTCCGCCGCAAAAGGATTAAACGCGCGGTACAATTTAGCGAAAAATAAATTACGGTTATTGGCCGGCAATACGTTAATCCCTCAGCTAGCGTTGCGGCACGCAAAAAGCGGCGTCTTTTGTTTCATTTTTTTCTATTAACGTGAAACCGCAACCGCTGGTCGTTATTCTCAGTAAAAAATGTTCTCCATACACGTACATAATACTCCGGAAACACGGGAAATGCATTCCTCAGTCGCGCGTAAATTCGTAAAAGACCGCAATTTCTTTGGTCGAATATTCAAAGCGAAGGCCGCAAAAGGAGATTTTTTAATGAAAGACAATTTAAAATATTGATAAACCGAAATCGGACATTTCATCTGTTACAACCTCCGATACAACGACTTTTACAATGAAGAAATGAAATTGCAGATCCGCGTGCCCGTAGGCGAAAAGGTGAAGGGTTAGGCGCGAATTGCAAGGGTTGCGACGAGGGAGGAGGATGAGCAGAACGGACGAGCAACAACGCGAAAGCGCGGAAAACGCCCGAGCCCGTTTTTCCTAACCGGCGGGGAAAAAGCCGCGGAATCTCATTTGGCCGTTTTACCGGCGATCGGTTAAACAGCCGGCTCTCGTTCGAGGCCGTTCAATCGAATCGGAATCAGCCGTTTCGATGGAACTTTCATCGGCGCGGCGCGGCGCGGCGGCGGCCGGCGTGCAATACTTCCGGGCTCACGGTTCACTTTCCGGGTAGCATCAAACGAATGCTCGCCGGACCGGACTTATCGTAAACTCGTAATCCGAGAACCGGCCCGATGGGCCGTTCGGGATCGTAATTATCGACGGAGGGCGGGGAATGGCGGTGAGCTTCTAAATTGAAATCGTTATCAGAGTTATTATTAGTGGGAAATTTGATTCACTCCGCGCCGGGCCGGCCAACCGTCGCTAATTACACCGACGCACTCCATGGCCCTGTCTTCGGCTCTTATTCGACTAATGACGAATGAAATCGTTACGGCCGAACAAATTGGCTAATGAAAAACATCGGAAACCCCGGCGAAAGTGATTGTTACACCGTCGACGGGCGGAAAACTTTCGGCGGTTTTGCGACGTGTCGCGTGCGCACCACCGATCCTCGATCGATGATTTTACACGTGTTCGCGTGCGCGAGCGAGTTTATGGAACGCGATGAAACAGCCGGCTTAATTAGAGCTGATAAAGTGTTTGTTGTAGTTTTACGGTTTCGAAGCCGTCCGCTCGAGTTTTAGAATTGCTTTTTTTCATTTCAATTTCGTAGAATAGCCGAACAGCCGGGAAAATGCACAAAAATATTTCTATAGATAGCGTTCGAGCGAAGATTTATTCCATTCTCTATTCGAATGGACCCGAAATAACTATTTCCAGATTTTCCGTATCGCTGAAGTTGTTCGGGCCGAAAAAAATTCGATACATATTTTTGTATCATTCAACGGTTATATCAACAGGATGAGAGCTTCTCCCAACGTCGAAAATGGGAAACATTTCTCCGAATATCCTGGAAACCACAAGAGCTAGAAAAACATTGTGATGGACAAAATACAAAAAACAAGTACACATTGCTTAATTAATGAAATTGTTTTTATTTTATAAAAATAGCCTATAGCAATATATAAAAAAAATACATTGATATCGTATACCGTTGTTTTTATTTCGATTTAAACATGTATTGCTCTCATTTGATGACCATTCATATGCGAAAATTGGGGGTTATCGTCGAATAATCTGGCGAGTGATAAAACAAATGGAGTGTTTTAGAAACGATACCGGCAGAATCTGGTATTTCTTCGTTGTCCCGGACAGTTTGAGATAGCTGCACGGAAGTTTTTCTCCGCGAATTCCGTTCTCGCATCGAACTACTTTCCGAGAGGTGCACTTTGAAACTTCGCATCTGGAAAAATCCTTCTCTTTTGCACACACGGGCCGAGTGTATGCATTTTCCCGGGGAAACTGGGATTGTTAGCACAGCGGAGATACCTGAGATAGTACAGGCATAGAGAGGGGGAGCACGCATAAAGAATTACTTGATTCTCACGGTGCGCGACCTTCCAGCTGCTCCTTTTTACCTGATCCAACATACGTTTCCGGGAAGCCGAGAGCCTGCTTGCTGCTTCTGCCGTTGCTGTTGCTGCTGCTCGTGCTTCTACTGTAGCCGTTGCTTTCAAAATACAGAGCAAACAGCGTTAGCGGAATGGCAAATAAAACGAACAATCCTGACAGGATTTTATTTATCCTGAGAAGCTTAAAATTCGTCGAAATTGCATTTTAGAATAATATAGGAAGGCGGGATTAACTCGAAAGGTACAATCGTAGAAAGAAGAGATCTCAGTATGCTACGCGTATATCCTGCAAAAAAAAACGCCTCGCGACACGAAGAATATTTGTTGTGTAGTATTTTTTCGAAAAAAATCACGTCTTCGTTTAGAACGATTTAACTAGGTCCCTTGGTCTACCGTTCGTGGTCTCTTCGATACCACACATTTACTGCGAACCTGATGGTTATGCTAATTTGTTTTGGTGTTTCAGTTCTATTATTTTTATTTAATTAAATTCTATTTATTTAATTAAACCGAAAATGATGGATATGAAAATATGTAGCGCCATTGTGTCAATGATTCGTTCATCAGAAAATAAAGTTTGAACATATGACATAAATGATCTAAGTAGAAACAGTCAGTCATGGTCAGACACTGGCCAATCCTATCAGGTTGATCAGGAAGAAATTCCCTGTGTGTTTTAATGTTTACAGATAAGTTATACTTGATTCACTTTACATTGATAAGATATAAATGTTTACTATCGCATCAGAAAACGTTTTGCAATGTCTTTATTTGTTCTTATACAGGTTGTCCCAAAAATATACTTCCTTGAAGTGGGTGATTCCTGAGGTCATTTGAAGCAAGTTTTGCGAAAATATTCTCTGCCGCTTTGTTAAGCGTTATTAATGAAAAACATGGACGAATCAGGACGCGGCTACTTCGGACGGTCTCCGGCTCTGCCAATACCGACGCCAGGCTCAGCAAGACCTGTGCTCTGATTGGTCCCTGTTTTTCGTTGATAATTACTTAACAAAGCCGCGGAACACATTTTCCCAAAGGACAAAGTTACTTCAAATGTGCTCAGGAATCGCCCCTTTCAAGGAAGTATAACAGTTTTGGGACACTTTGTATTTATTCATTCAAACAATAAACTTTGTGGCCAATATTTCGGTAGTTCTCGAATTTTTCGAACGTTCTTCTGGAGAACGAAGCCTATAAAGAAACGATATTCTATATCGACGGCTTGTTTGAAATCGTCGAGAACACCATGTATATCGACGAAATCAATTTGCCGTGAACAGGCAATCTAATTGGTCGGGCTGGATGCTCCGACGCTGATTAACGAGAACCATTATGATAATGCTTCGCGAATGAGTAGGGAAACGGAGTTGACGAGTTGTTAAGAATATTTCTCGGCTCTCATGAGAGATCGAATGCATAAACCGTGATATTGTTGATGTTAATAAATCAAGGGAATTTCGATGGAATTAAATTGATTTCGTTCCCGAGCAAATGAGCTCCCAAGCAAATGAGCGATACTTTGGCCGCGTTCTTTCGGCGGAGGAGCAGCTTCAGTCGATTAGGAAATATTTAATAGCAGCTCGAACGAACGAGCTCTCGAACGAACCCCTTTTGTATGCAAATGCACGCGACTGCAACTGGTAACAAGGGGCGTGTAATACGCCTCTACATCTGTCTTGGTCTGTTGACTCTCCCTACACACTCTCGCAGAGTTTTCTCTCCCTCTCTCTCCCTCTCTCTCTCTCACTCTCGATCTCGTCAACCAATGGCGGAATTCAATTTACCTCGCGATAAAATCGTCCGTTTTTCTAAATGTCCCGTCTACGTGTAACCTTCGCACAGGGAGCGTAAATGTTCAGGCCATTCGAGATCTCCGCGAAAAAAAGGGTCCGACGCTATTCGTACAGCTGACAGTTTCGAAAGAATAGTCTCTTCTCTGCTGAATTCCGCGATAGAATTATCCACCGACGTAGCAGAATTTGATTAATTGTCAAACGACAAATTTCAATCAGATTAGTACCCTGGATTTTGTACGAGTTCCATTAATTAAATCTCTATCTGTATTGTTCTCATGGATTTATAAAACATATAGGTAGAATATGAAACAGTGAAAATATTTAAAAAATTGAATAATACGGTTGGGGTCTTTTCAATTCATTGCAATTGTTCAGAAAAGAAATTAATGTGTTATCCCATTGAATTACCAACTACGGAACATATTATACAATTTTTCTTTGTTTCAGATACAGAGAATATTCTCTAATATATATTAGAATTGAACATTGATATATTCGCGAAAAATAAACCTAGAGGCAAAAGTTAATCCTGTCGTTAAAATCACGATATACTGAAAGAAATATACGCACGAAAATGAGGCAGAATGTTTCGATAAACGTGAAAGCTAGCGAACGAACCTTTCAGTTCGTGGCTCCCTTTAGAACCACGTGAAAAAGCGCAACGTTTTAGTTAAAATCTCATAAGTATAAAAGGCCTCGAAAAATTACATGCCACGATATTTTTTTCCACGAACACAGGAAAATTTTATTTAGTTTCGCTTTCTGTGGGCTTGTCTCGAAACTGCAAAATCGTGTAAACTTTCGCAATGCATTCATAAATACATCAGCTTATTGAAACAACCTGCAGTTGTAGTCTAAAGACATTTTTTAAACGCGCTGCGAAGCTGTATGTACAATGAAGCTTGACGCAAACTTGTTTTAATTAAGCAGGTATTTCAGCGTAAACCACTAGAAAATCGATTTCTATACATTTCATTTAAAAACGCAGTTTTAAAAGTACAGAGTCTTCCATTAAAAAGTGTTCATGTAAATTATAAAAAAACGCAGTTTTATTTACAGTCAACAATTTTTTACAATTCACAGATTTTTTACAATTTTACTAACCACGTGTAGAAATGGTTTTTTAAAACTAGTTGGAGTGTCCTTAGATTTATGTCTTTATATTTGAAAAGTGATGAGATAATAAAGAATTTGAATAACAAAGGCCCGGATATTCGAGGTTCTACCGTACTCTCCTAACTTATTCTAATTCGTATTATGAGACTTACGCGTTGGCTAGTGCGCTACCGAGGCGATTTATTCCAATTAATAATCTTGTTAGTTTTCTTGTTCTAAATAAGCAGAATAGCCAACATTTGGGACGTTGTAACGCGATTAATTGGAAGAGCGCGTAAAGTATCTTATTTCCTTGCTCTCGTCTTAAAAGGAAGAAAGATATGTTGTTGTAATTATGCTCGGGAATATGTATATCACCGATCACTGTATCACGGGTAGCCGTGATGAATGCCGGGCTTTTCTATTCGATGCGACGAAGTTGAATAAAGGACCTCCATTCGATTCACGAGGATTTCTGTTATCGAGTTATATAAATGATTGATACGCTACCGATAGGGCAGAAGTGTCCACTTTGTCTACAATCCGCCTGTATATCAATCATCTTCGAGTGGCCGAGGAGAATCGAATAAATGTTACGCTGGTTTTACGATGGAAATGTAAATGCGACGAGTGAAAGAGAGAGAGACATAGAGATGGAGAGTAAATATCGGACACGATTTCCAAAGAATGTAAGTGATCTCGCAATCGAAATATCGTTCACCAATAAAACCAATTATTCAATTAAATATTCAATTGCCAAAGCTAGACGCGGCGATCGGAAAATTATCGCCGACAACAGTGTTTATTTTATTTATTCATCGGTAAGAGGATTAAGCGTTCGGCCGGAAGATACATTTTCTACAGCGAGAGGATTAAAATGTATGTCGATACGAATATCAAAAAAACTGACATGGCAAGAGAATGAAACAGTTTCGTCGTGTCCGACGTGACAAACAACGGATCAACTATTTCGCAAACGGGCGGAAATGAAATTTCGCGGGATTTGGAATAACGTGGAAGTTAGGCGCACCGGTTGGTCCTGGCTTTTTGGAACATCCTGTCGCCAGTCTTCCTGGCGGACGCTCAACTTTCCCGTAAATCTCGGAACGACACGAACACTTTCCGAAACTTACAGCCCTCGAAATTCAAACACGGAATTTAATTAAAACCCGCTTCAACAGTCTGGCCGTTTCTAAACGCAAAAACATCATGCTTCAAGGCGTTTTTTAAACACCGTAACGAATGTCTGACCCTCCATATTGTGACAAGTATAAAAATATTTATTATCGATTTCAACGAAATTAATAAAATTATACTTCAAGGTGTTTCCTGTACACAGTAATGCCTATCTCTTGATATTGTCGCATATATGAAAATTCAAACAGTCATTAGCCGATCCTAACGAAATTATTTTGAAACAACTGTATTGTAATGTTTGGTGCATTTATATCTGAGGAAAGTAGAAAACAGGTTCGGAACAGTTTTTGGAAAACAGTTCCCAGATATTCTTCTCCCACAATATTATAGAGAGAGAACATTTTTACAAAAGGAAGAATGCATTCCAAAAAGAAAAAAATTCCATTTTTCAATAATTTCACAATCTACGCATATAAGGGTTTAATCAATAAATGTTCATAACAAAGGCTCCGTAAAATCACAGTAACGGGCAAACTTTCATACATCAAGAATTCTTCGGAGAATAGAAATCAATTCATCAACATGTGCCCAGTACAGTGCGATTCGTAAAAACGGAAGAACGAGAGAGATGGAAAGAGAATGAGAAGAAAATAAAGAAATGTAAATTGAAGCTGTCAGTAGATTATTTCATTTTCCCAGAATAAAGATCGTCGCCCATTTAACAGCACAACACGTCACGGTGCACGTCAGACCAACATTAACATATTGGCACCTATCAAAAGAATGAAAAAGGGAAAAGGTGTCGATGTTGTGCTGTTGTCATTTAAGTGGACGTGCTTTTGTTAAAGTACATGTAAATAACGTGAATATGTCGATGCTGGTCTGATGCCATTCTAGCGTTGTGCTGTTAAATGGTCAACGGCCTTTAATCGAAGTCCATTTTTCAGTACAATTGTGGTTGTTGAAGACATTGCACGAAATAGTATGTGAATAAGTATGGATATGAATGTGAATGTGTGAGTATGAGTGAATTTGGTTCGTGAAACGTATGTAAGAAAAAAAGAAGAGTGCGATATGACTAGTACAATATCGATTTTACCGTCATATGGTACGGATTTATGTAACGAGCTGGATGCTGCCAGGAACAATCCATATTGCATAATTACGAATACATTATTATTAACCAGTCTTCCAACATACCTTCATACCGGGTGTCCCAAAAATGTTGTACTTCCTTGAATGGACCGATTCCTAAGATTCCTTTGAAATAAATTTTTTCTTTGCGAAAATGTTCCCCGAATAACACGGACCAATAAGAGCGCGGCTACAGCTGAGTGGAGCGTTGGCGTTGGCGGAGCCGGCATTCGTAGCCGCGCTCTGATTGGTCAGTGTTTCTCGTTGATAACTCCTGAACGAAGCCGCGGAGAACATTTTCGCAAAGGAAAAAGTTACTTCAAATCACCTCAAGAATCATCGCTACCAAGGAACTACAACGCTTTCAGAACAGCCTGTATATTGCTTATTGCTTGAAGTAAGAATTTCATTTCAGAACATTCTAAAAGCGTAACAGTAGGCGAACTTTCGTAATTCCCGACACCCCGAGTCGCACCGATAAACCAAGGATACTTTGCAGAGCCGAAATCAATTCAACAACATGTGTCCTGTACAGAGAGCGGTCCATAAAACGAGAGAACGAGCGAGATAGCGAGAGGACGAGACGAATAGAGAAATGTAAATTGAAACGATAAAAGAACCCTCGTCGAACGCGGGCCGGTTTCACGATTTATAGCTTACCGGCTGACGCATCAAAGGAATCCGTTCGAGTCTACTTCGAGTCGGACACAGTTTTGGGGGAGCGTCGCGTCCTGGAGAGGTCGTATCAATTAAAATTGGTTACGGTGCGCGTCCCCCGTCATCGAGAGGGTCACCGTCATCGATCCCGGGAACGATGGATCGCTCGTAAAATAAAGATTTGGCCAAGAGGGTTGCTCCGGTGGTCATTTTCGGAGGGTTAGCTCGCCCTACGGTAACCCGGCACTCTGTATCCAACGGTGGATCGCATACACACAGAGAACCCGGTTCCCGATATACCGTGGGGGTGGATCGGCGTGTTGAATACTGATTCTCGACGGACGCATACATTACCCGGCCGGATAAAAGATATTTGCATTTTGATGGACCGTGCTGAGTGCATTTGACGTTTCATATGCATTCCTCCTCGGCCGTCTGCGCAGCCACGCTGTTCGCCGCGAAGTCTACCCGAGAGGAGAAAAAAGCCCTCACCCTTCGCCCCGCCCTTTATTCGCGCTGTCACCGAGGTATTTGTATTTATTTCGAACGCCTCGAGCACCCCTTTGACCATCTACACGCACGTGCGACGAAATTGTGTCTGTGGTCATAAAGTAGAA
Source organism: Lasioglossum lativentre (assembly GCA_916610255.1). Classification (NCBI taxonomy): domain Eukaryota; kingdom Metazoa; phylum Arthropoda; class Insecta; order Hymenoptera; family Halictidae; genus Lasioglossum; species Lasioglossum lativentre. The sequence continues at coordinate 15,605,824 of OU744362.1, forward strand.
CCGCCGCCGTGAGTCACGTGTCCTTTTTCTTTTTTAATTTTACCTCCTCGTGCTGCGAGCTAGGTTTTGGTTAGGCATTCGCGGTTAGGCGAGGAACAGCGTGCGTTGAAATATTCTTTCTGTTTGAACTATGAATTAGACTGCGGATCTGTATGAAAAATAAAAATTGTCTATCGAAAATAGCAAATCGATGCATATGATATACGGGTGTCGCATGTAAGTTGCGATTGTGAAAAATCTCGAAGACACGTGATTTAAAAAAAACAAACTGACACATATCTTTTCGCGTTTCGAGTGGGGAGTCAGATGGCACTACTAGTTTTTTAATGCGTGGGTGTTTTCATGGTTATTGCAACGTCATTTTGTCTTTTTTTTTATCATAAACCCATAATTTTTAACAAAAAAATATTTCAAACAAAAGTTGTGCATGTTTTTACGTAGAATATGATTCCGAAATAAAAATTATGGGTTTATGATAAAGAAAGACTAAATGACCTTGAAATAACCTCGAAAACGCCCATGTATTAAAAAACTAGTAGTGTCATCTGACTCCCCACTCGAAACACTAGAGGACACGTGTCAGTTTGTTTTTTTTAAATCACATGTCTTGGTGATTTTTCACAATCTCAACTTAAATGGAACATCCTGTATATTTGATTGTGAAAGTGTTTAAACTCACTGTAGCCGTATAGAAAATCGTACAGCAAGTGGTCAAAGACAAATATTGTATATTCCAATAAATTGTGGTGGTAAGAAAAATCAAGAGATGTTAATAACCAGGCAGCATTTATTGCGCTGGATTATTAGCAAAGCGTTTCGGTATTTTTAAAGAGATTCGAAAAGGAGTGGTTCCTTCGTACAGCTTCATCGTTTATCCAGTGGAGGCCAATAAAATATGCCGCTGTAAAAAGTTAGTAGAATAAAGAAGAATGATGCGCGTCGGGATGGATGAAATCATAAGCTAATTTTGTAGGAGAAATTCTCCGTTCCGGTTCGGAAAATCCTCGCCGGACTGTAAACTGGAAATTCGCAAGGGGATCGGAGCAATTTTAAGAATGCAGGCTACTACGAATATACCGGACCGGGAAACGAAGTTGGAAAGATATACACCGCGGGGGCGGAAGTTCAACATCGGTTGCACCGTGTGGAATAAGACTCCGCTAAGGAAAGACTCTTGTTTAACGAAGTTGCGAAGCGTTTGCCGAAGGAAAAGAGAGGCGAGCACCGCGGAGTTTTACTTAATATAATTAACAGGCTCCCGAAGCAGTGTCGAACGAAGAAACTCGCCGAGTACTAAAATGTATAATCTTGTTCCGGTTCGCAGGAGGTGGGCTGTGCCGACTGAATTATAGGAACTTTCGAATCGAATGCCTTCGACTAAATGCATTCCTGTTTGAAAAACAAACTAATTCATCCCTTGCATCATCATTGTCTGCTATACCGATTCTTTATTATAGTCTAATCCGATTATTTCACAAGACAAGAACGCTGTATAATGAATTGAGTAAAATCCTAGAGCCACCTCTTAAGACCACCTAAATATCTTTCAAGTTATTGTGATGCAGAAACTATTCCTTACGTAATGCACACGGTGTCAATGGACCAATATATGGCAAGAACATTTTTCCCCCAAGGTATTTTTTTTCAGAGTTATCAAGGTCATCGCTGGTTTGTTTTATATATAAATGAATTCTTTTTTTATTGCATCGTGTAGCTGAGCGAAAGATACGCTCAGATATGTATAATAACATGACCTTGAAATGACCTCGATCTTTGAAAATTAAAGTGAACGCTGCGGAAAAAATAACATTTGCAAAGAATTCACCTTGTGATATACCATTTATATTGCCTGAAAAACATTTGTTATGTCATCACAAATAAAGGAGATATTTAGGTGGCAACATTTAGGTGGACCACCCTGTGTTCACGTAGGTCCCGTTCCATTTCCAGCGGCGAGGAACAGGTAAGGATAGAGTTCTGGGTAAAAACGTTCCCGTCAATCCGTATTACAAGTTTATCTGTTCGCCGCACAATTTTTCGAGGCCAGACGGTGCGGTGGTGTGCATCCGACCGGACGCGAATTTGCTCGATTTATATTTGGCCGATTGGTAATTTCTGCCCGTGTATAAACAGAGAAAGAACAACGGGATGCAAACAGCACGCACACGCCCGATGGATGTTTGCCATGAGCATCGGAATATGAATGTTGCCTAGAAATTATTCATGGTCGCCGATATTAAACGCTTTCCGGGCAGGCTTGCCGGGAATCAATTGCCAAAAACGTCGATATCGGTGGCGACCTGAAACCGGGATAAACGCGGGACTGCGGTCACAATGGGCCGAAAGACGTGGCAAATTGAAAAATCACTCGCCGTTCGGTGTAACACAAACGGCCCGATCTCTGTATGCGTGTGCGGGGGGCTCGTGAACTCGCGAACGTGTGCGCGGAAATGAACGAGCCTCCTTCGGCACGTTGTTACCCGGGCAAATTTTTCCTGTCGATATCTCGCGTTAACCAGCGATTCGGCTTTGTTTAATCTCTGCCGCGGGGACAGCCATTTTTCCCGGCAAGTCGTTAACCCTAGATCCGCTCCTGAACACGTCCAACCAACGTATTCCAATATTATTTATGGACTGCGGATTTTTATGCGCTAACAGCTGGCGGAATTATTTCAACGTTGTTGGAGGACTGCGGATTTTATGCATTTTCGACGAGAATCGGTTGGAAAGATTGAAAGTACAGTAGCACCTCGCTTGGAGAATCTTCGATCGTTACTTGGCGACTCCCACTACGAGGTGTTCAAGGTTCTGGAACTTGTGGTGGGGATTGTGGTGTCTAGGTGGAGACAAAAGGAAATCAACACTACCAATCGGTATGACGGGTTAAATAAATATTATTAGAAATATTAGAAAAATTTGAACATACTGTTGGATGATTTCTAACTCGTTAAAATTATTCAGAAAAGAAACAAAATGTCTGCGTAAGTAATGAAAACACGTTTCCTTTTAATTGATCAAACTTGTATGACGGGTGGAAAGAGTCTCGTGATGCTCGCTCGAAAATGTACTTCAGAAATAAAGCCGAAATACATAGATTTCCACGGAATTAAAAGATGTGAAAAGTATACAGGTATTTTTACGAGACTGTGACATTATACGACGCGGCCTCGTTCGTTCCTTTCTCAAGGCATCTTACAGTATCATCGGTAACAGGTTTAAAAATCGGCTGCATAGAGCAATGGACAAGAGTCGATTAAGAATTCATAGCAGGCCCGAGTTATTGATCATGAAGCTCGCAGCGTACTAACTTACCGTTAAAGTTGCACTGTTCGCTGCCGGGCGTCGTAACTCGCGGGCAAGATTTCAAAACCGTCGTCTCGGTTGTTTGTTGCAACTTTCAGGATTTCGCAGTCTCTTCGAGGGAAGCGTCCCTTCACTTCATGTCACGGTAATTGCTGTCACAGAACAACACTCTGACGCGAACAAAGTTGCGTCTTCCTGACTTCCGACCAGCGACCTTTGTCGGGAGTTACCATGTCTGGAAAAAAAAGAGGAGAAACGCGTTCAGCAGGGTACAATACCGTGTCTACTCGCAACACGAAAATAATGCCCGAAGTTTTAATCATCGTCCTCCGCCATGAGAGAAAGTTCGCCTAATCACGCATTTCTATTCTGGTCGTACAGAATGGGTTAACGCGCATTCTTGATCATTTTAACCCTCCGCGGACGGGGAATTCGTCTATTGCATTTTTCGTTGAATTTTTCTTGTTTCAGAAGAGTAAATGTAAAAGTTGGGAATAATAGCTTTTTTACATTCATAAAAATGGTACTCGTCCGTAAATGGTTGAGGTGCCAGAAAAAATTGAAGTTGCTTTTCTGCTCAATTGGCAGTCTGTCTGAAATCATTTCGAAAGCTGTGTGTATAAAACACATTATTCAGAATGATTGAGATTATCTTTACCTGTCAAATCTAGGCAAGCTTTATAGAAAAGATTCAAGTACGTTTGTTTTATACATTTTTCATTAGAAAATTTTATTCTTCGCAATATTCAAGCATAAAAGGTATCTTGGACAAACCATTTTCTGTAATAACAGAATAAAAAATTAATTTTAGTTTTATGCTTTATTTTAGCTAGTCGCACTAAATGTATGCGGGACCAATGCGATTTAACGATTATTGTGATTATATGCTAATGAAAATAGGGAAGAAAATCAGTTTTATGAATAGAGCGGGAAATTATAATACAGCACATACTAGATACAGGGTGTCCCACGCAACTGGAACAGGCTTATCTCCTAAACGGTTGGGAATAGAAGAAGATGTTATAAGTAAAAGTTAAATGGTACAAGACGATGCATAATATGCAACTTATTTTATGCACTTTTGTGCATCGGTGAATCAGAAAAATGCAACTGCACTTTTTAAAAAAATGGAAACCTATGTTTTTGACTGCACCAATCGATGCAGTTTCTTGTGCTAAGCATAAAAGTAGTAACATATTTATGCCCTAAACTTATTCGTTAGGAAGTTATCGAAGCCAAAAGTTCCCTGAATTCACCTCATTTTGAGTATTGTGCGACGTTATTAATTAATATGGGGGAAAAACAGATTAGTAGGCTAAAAAAAGCACAGAACCGGCCCATGAGAGTCACATTGCAATGTAACAGACGAACCAAGGTCGAAAATATGCTGCAAGCGTTGCAGTTTATGTCTATAATACGAAGGCTGTACTATAATATGTGTATATTTGTTTTTAAGATTCTAAATTCTAAATTAAATTAAATTAAATGTTGCCGGAGCATCTAAGAAATAGACTAAAGAATAGTAGGTGTTGAAAGTGAAATGCAAACAAGGCAAGCTGGGAATATTGCAGTTGAATTTCGTAGAACAAGAAGTGCCCAAAAGTTTATATTTTATGAAGGCGTGTTAAATGTATAATGCACTACCGGACGAAGTAAAGCACTGTGAATGTTTACACGTATTTAAGAGAATGCTAAAGGAATTCATTGTAAGAAATGTAACGTAGTAATTTAAATGTAATCGAAAATAACTGAGAAAGCTAATAAAGAATCAGTCGATGAAAAACCAGTAATAAATGAATCGAGACTCGAAAAAGAATTAGAAGTGGGAAGCGTCGCGTCGAGCTGCCGGAACCATTTAAGAATTTTCCGCTTATCAGCCATCGGGCAATTTGCTCGAATAGGCTCGTAATTCGAGCACTCGGGGATTCGTCCATACGTGCACGTGCCCGTAAAAACAGACAATGGACAGTGTCGAAGCGTGGACAAGCTATCGCCCTTTTCCTATCAACGTCGGTAATACACGTTGCTATTTTTCACACTCCCCTCCGTTCGCACCCTTCCAGCAATTCGCTCTCTTTCCCTCTGTTTCTCTCGATCTTTCTAGTTGGTGTCGTGTTCGCTCTGTCCCGTTCGCGGAGCTCTTCACGACCGCTGGACACGGTAGTTCTGTCGATTTAAGATTGTCGAAGTTATAAAGCTTCTGAAGCATTCCCCCGGGTTCGCAAGTTTTCCCCGAACTTCGTCCTGGTCCTCGTTCATCCCCTCGCCGTACGCCTCTTTCAACCCCCGGCCCTCTCGCGGGCCCACTTTTTCCGAGCTCGCTGTTACTTGGGACGTGTCAAAGGAGTAATTCTCCTGTTTCGTGGCTCAAGTTTCCGTTGATCGTTCGCTTACAAACGGGAGATAATGCTCTTTGGTGGCGAGCAGATGGGTTTCGCTTACATTATGTATGCCTCTGCCGCGGCAACCGCGCGGAAACGCAATAAAATCGGTCCAATGTGCTAGATAAAAGAGCTTGAGGGAGGATCGCTTCCACCTGGGAGACGTTCGAGCCTCTTACCAGAAGCCAACGCGATCACCTCCGTTAACTAATTGATGCTAGAAAAACTCAGGCAATATTCTACGCATTATATCCTCCCTTTAATGGAATAATCAGGCATTTTTTTCCCTAGAAAGTGTTATATTTTATTCTTTTTGAAACGCGCGGAACACATAAAAGAAAACGCTATTTTTAACAGAATCTCCTCTCCGGGGCAGAAAAATATTTTTGATCGTATAAAAAACAGTTCAGCCCGATGTTTTGCACTATTGTAACAGGCTCTTGTAATGGCAAAAGATTTTTTTAATGGCATTTCTTAACACTGTACCTGCCAAGCACAAAACATATAAAATTGGTACACCTTATAGCAGTGAGAAGATTGAATTTATTTAAACTGTGTACGGTTTTTATTATATTTTGTGTTTAAATGAAGAAGTCAATTCAGTCATTTCCTATGAAAGTGTTTTTATAATTTCAATAACCATGAAATAGGAAACCGGTCATTTGACCGTGGTAGGTTTAGTGTTAATACTATGACATTGAAGCCAACAGAAAGACAGATTGAACCATTTATGATAGTTTAGTTTAAAATAATTTTAAACATTCATAGAAATGCAGTGACAACACTTTAGCTATCTAGTTAAGTTCGTGGGATTTTATAGATTCCATTTTATAGAAACCATCGGAAACATTTGAAAATATATAAAATTGAACAAGCAGGATCTCGCTAAAAACTGGTCGAGCCCGTTTCTTGCAACGGGTTTCCCATTTTAACTGATCACTACGTTCGCGTTTATCGCTACTAAACTAAACTCACGTGCCGCATCCACCATACGAACGATCATATATTGACATGCGGCCGATTAGGTTGATCAAGCGCTTTCTGCCGGGGGTGGGGGGGGGGGCGCGTTAAACATTATTTAATCGCAGTGCTCAGGCTGACGTTTTACGGCGCGGAACAATAAATCCCGACAAATTTCTGCCGTTCCATGAAAGGACACCCCGTCTGGCCTCGCGCAGCCCGTGCACCCCGTGGAAAACGACGCGAGGGTGTTACGGTGTCTGGGCTCTCTCGCAACGCCATTAAAACCGTACGTGCCGTCGCGGACGTACCGTACGGCGGGAACAGCTCCTAAATAATGAATACTTAAACGGCCCGGCCAAGGAGCGAGAATCGACTTTTATCTAGCAGCAGCGTGGGTGGCGCGTTGTGTCCTGTCTGGCAAAGGAATCGACAGGCCGCGTTAATTTAATGAAAAATTCGCGATCGTGTGACGAAGATCGGCGCGGCGCTGCGCGGCGCGGCTCGGCTCGTCTATTCGTGTATATCGTTTCCCGGAGGAAAACGGGCGGCGTTGTCGACAGGGAAAAAAGGAACGTATGGAATTAATGATGGCGTACCAGCCCCCCTTGTCTTCGTCTGGCCGTCTACTTGTCTGTGAAAGCACCCTCTCGGCCGGCATTCCGCCTTCGGGCGGAACGTATCGGCGGACAAAGGGGTGGGAGCTGTGTCGAATAACGTTAAAACAGTGCAAGCAACCGGTGTAGGTAACTATCGGAAGAAGAGATCGTCACCGGGGGTTGCCGACGGACCCGAGGGGGTGGAAAATACCTCTGCGCCCCGTACACAGACCGGTTCTCGCCTGTCTCGAATCGAAGAGTCGCGTCGGGGGTCGCGATACGGCCGAGAGCCACCCCTTGTTCCCGTTCTCTTTTCCCTTCTCCATACAAAGTTTCCTCGCTCTTCTTCCCTCTTTCTCGCTCCTTTCACCTCTCTTCCCCCCTCTCTTCGCTTCAGTCTTTCTCTCTCGGGGCAACGTAGACGCAAGCTCGTGCTTCCACCCCTCGCAACAAAAAAAAAACTCGGCTTGCATTTCAGTAAAGAGCCAACCCATCCGCGTGCATGGACAATGGGACGAGACACCCTGCTAGACGGCCGACAACGCCCTTTCTTTTCGACACACGCGTGTCTGCGCTCACGGCGCGGCGGCGTGTGCGTTCGCCGACAGGGAATAGGTTCTCTCTCCCTCCCTCTCTCTCCCTCTCTCTCTCTCAGTCTCTCTTTCTCTGTCCGACCTCACCAATTTTCGTCTCCGCTCGCCGTCGTCGTCCCGCTCGCCACCCCTCGTCCCGCTCGCTCTCTTCATGTGTGTCTGACTTCTTTTTTAAGAGGAACTACAGCGTCGGCGACGATGTCTCGCCCTCGCTTCCAACTGGCGACGCGTGCACCCCGGCACAGTAGCGCGGAAAACAATTTTCTGTGTGCCAGCCGGAAGGGTACTCGCACGGGGAGTTGGTACTCGCCGAGCCGTAAGTACAACACCGTCTGCGGGAATTATACGAGACGCCGATTTCTGGCGTAATGACGCGGATCGGTGGAGCAGCTGCTTCCGTTAACTCGTTCCGCGGGCGATATCGTTCGAGTGCCGGGGGCCCTTCTACCCGATGCTGCCTAAATATTACGAAAATCGCGAATTTAACAGTACAACTACCGAGACTGTCAAATCACGGATTCCAAACTTTTTTCTTTCCTGATAGAAATATTTTCTTGAGAAGTGATTTTAGTATACTTCTTTGTTCAAGTACACGGATAAAAATCCTTTGAAATCTGAATATAGTCTGTTATTATTATCAAGGAATATACGTCAGTTCCGTTTAGGGCTCGGTACTCCTAGTGAGTTAATTTACAAGGACCACTGTCCGATTTTTATGAAACTCTGCGTAGTTGTAGCTAAAAATATTTCACAGTCTTTATTATCCTCCAGATAGAAGCGCACAGAAACCTTTACATTTTACAAATTGCAGAAAATAGCCGCAGTTTCATTACTAGGCTGCAGATCATTATGCAAAATAAAAATGGACTGCATCGATTGCAAGAGACAGGACCCGTATCATCTTGTATTCTTTCTTTAATCATTTTAGCAAGTTGAAAATAATCTATATATAAATAAAAATTAAATGCTGTTCGTTGGTAACCGCCTCACTTGAGAACGGCCGGACCGATTTGGCTAATTTAAAAATAAAATATTCCTAATAGTCCGAATAAGGTTTTTAGGGAAAGAAAAATTGGAAAAGTTACCTGGAAAAATGGAAAATTCGGGAAAAAATGAAAGTGCTGTTTTTAATGGGATTTTTATATGAACTCAAGACCTTAATCATGATTCAAAATTCGGACAAACTGCAAAAATCCCGGAAGTCCCGGTTGCGAGAGCGTGCCGTAGACACGCCAAGAGCAGCTAATATATAATAAGAACTGTTCTATATTTTCAAATTACTCCTACTCGTGTTTGCCCATAAATACAGAAAATCCGTAATCTACTAATTACCTTCTGCGCACAATAATCGGACGGGGCCCTCGCGGTGCACAAAAGCGCGGTCTCAAACGAAGACGTCTCAGTCAGCTCGAAAACTCTGTGAAAGCAGTCTGTCCCATTGGAATGCTCGTTGCGTTTACCTTGTGAAGTGATTAAACCACCTGACGCGAACGAGAGGACGGCGCGCCGCGCCGCGCCACGCCGCGCCGGTGTCGGCCACGAATTCCTTGAAAAAAGTTCGCCGTGTCCGTCCGTTTATATTTCCGTCGGGTCGCGACGAGTGTAAGAACCGCGACGAGGGTTCGCGAGTGGGCTCGAGTTCATTCCGCCTCGATAAAAATCACGGGCGAGAGAGCCGTGAGAGCGCGAAAGGGCGCGAGGGCCGCCATTATTCAAATTATAAACGCGCCTAACAATGGCAGGAACGTTACTTTCTCACTGTTTCGGCCAGACCGTGCCTCTCGAATCCGCGGCAGTTGGAGACAGCCCTACCTTGCTGATCCTCGTGGACTACAGTCTGGGACAAAAAGGTACGACATCCGATTAATTTGGTAATTTTTATTCGGTAAACGCGTTGTACGCTGTGTTTGTTTATTTTGGTCGGTTGGTAAAACTAGAATATTTTTGCAAATATCTCGGAAACTAATAAAGGCCCGCAGGTAAAATTGTACGTGCTGAGTCCTTCCTTTTGTTCCCTACAACTCCACCGAGATTCATCTAAATCTGATGCTTGGACCATACTGTACTACAGCCAAACGTACTGTGCTATCTTTGTATCGCTGACTGTATGCAGTTCGAATCAGTCGAGTACATTTGCGAAAGTACCCGGTATTCACACCTTCCGAGCAGCTCTCGCGGACCCTGCGAAACAGGAAGCCTCCGGACTCTTTTGTTTCCGCAAATCTCGGTCTTCCTAGCTAGCGCGCGGCTCCGCGACTGTTGCTCGTTAAAAAACGAAAAGGGGCCTCCTCGTCCGTTTGTCCCGGCTTTATTTTCATTTCATCTTTCCCGTCTACGGTCGAATCCACCCTCGACCAACCCCCCGTAGCTGGCTCGTTTTCTCGCGCCGTTCGGAAGTAATACGCTGCCGCTTAATAACAATATTATGTCTGGATACGTACGTTCGGAACAGAACTCGCGAACAAACCCCCGGACAGCCCCCGGGGGTTGCGTGCCAAACAACAGACGCAATGGACATCCCAGAACCGAGGGTGAGTTTCCTCTTTCTTTCTTTCTTTGTTTATTTCCTTCTTTCTTCGCGGAGAAGCGAAAATCTCGACGATGCTCGGCCTTTTTTCACTACCGCAGACGGATGTAACTACCCGTTGCTATTTCTCTCGTCCGGTCCCTTGGAATTTTATCGGCGAGACGGATCCTGATTGAGCCAGACGACCGGCCGCTTCCGATTGTTTCTCGTGTTTCTGATAGGTGACTCCGACGGAGCTCTCAAAGCTCTTGGCGTTCGGTGATTCGGAATTTTTGCACGGTACACAATAAACAAACCTCTGCCCTCGGCAGTCTAATACCGCCGCCGGCCGATTGATTCCTGGGGGAGAACACCCCGAGGCGTATAAAAATAAGCGAACACGAACTCTTTTGCTGAATGAAATATTGTATGGTTCGTCGAGGTGCATACACGTAATTTTCAGCTGTTTCTTTCGGTTTTTTCAATATGACTATTCTTTATCGACATAATGCACACACATCCATATTGAAACATAATTTACTTTATTTCGAACGGAAAATGAATTCTCATTTACCTAAGGACCTCGTATTTTGTTCGAATGGATTCTCGAAGCTTTGTATTTTGGAACACGCAATAGCGAACATTTAAAAATTCCATAATCGACCATAAAAATGATATCGTTTCCAGTGCAGTGTCGAGAAGATTTCGTGTTTCGTGTAACGTTAAAAGGCACATCAAAGAGTTTTAGATTGTTGGAAATGAAAATTGAGTCTGTCGTTTAATTTGAAGAGCGGAAGAAGTTCGGAATGTAGGTTGTTGTTTTAAGACCGGCTACAGCTAATGAAAAAACTTGCGAAAGAATGGAAACTTTGTAACGACTAATACCTTCGCCTGCGAAAATAATTATTCAACGTCTTCAACAACCGAGCGCCCGTTAAATCCAAAGTTACTTAAATTATCTTCATATCTTCTTCAAGGGGGAAGAATTCCGACGATATTGTGCAACTTTAATTGCCAATTAATCCTGCTTTGCCCTGTCCAGCTCTATAAAAAACGCATCGTTTGAAATGTTCGTTTCGATATGCGTATTAGTCCAATTTAAATTCCCCAAATGCAGAGCTGCAATAATTGAATTTCGAGATTGACCTAAAAAATGTGGTGAAGTCAAATCCTGTGAATGGCAATCCCAAATTTATTATTTTGTATCATTCTCTCTTTATAAATTATGGCACAGCAGATGAGAAAAGCTAATACCATCGAAGTGTTCCTCTGATAACATCGATTAAATCAAACAACTTAATAACTTGCAAATTAAAATTTACCAAAGATCTGAATCTGCAGATGTTTAGGTTCAAGATCCCCAATCGAACATTTGATACATCCAAAGTCTTACAATCTCAGGTCTTCTACACCCTAAATTATCCAACTTTTAAGTCCTCAGAAGCTGAAGGACATCGGTGCGATGGTCTGAGCATCCGAATTTAATGATCTTCAGGACCTACAGGTTCAACTCGAAGATCCCTGAAGCCCAAAGACGAGAACACTGGAGTCATGGAACAATGAATCTTGAGATTCAGGACCTAAAGCAGAGGACCACTAAACCCGGATTCATCCGTCATCGAATCCTTGGATCCGATTTTATAAGTCAAGAGAACTGTAACCAGATGCATCAGTTTCAGAATTGGCTTAATCTCAGTTTCTTACCTCCTTCACTTCATATACAGAATGTTTTATTATATACGAAAGAACATTTTTTAGGTACGTGTACTGTTGAATAGCCTGGCTCACCTGTTCACGACTGTCACGTCAAAGGTACCGTTTATTTTTCAACTTAGCATTTGTGTAAATTCAAAACAGACGTGTTCTCGACATTAAACAATAATTCACTTCACGACATATACGAGATGCCTTTGTACGCCCGGGGGTTAATTTCTATTAAAAATGAAGAAAGAGGTGTCTTCATATTTCGTTTCTCCAACCGAGAGAAACAGTTTCATTCGCATGTTCGACGTTCGCAGGCCTTGTACTACAACCGACCATAATATGGCAGGTCCTTCCTATACCTCGTCTGCGATTGTATTAACGATTCCATTCTTGGAGGGTATTGTTCGTGAGGATCTATCACTGGGGATTTCGCGGCCCTCTGTCAGGCTATCTCTGTAAGACCGAAGCTACAGCACCCTAGCGCTCACCTCCTGCTGCCCCTTAACAACACTTCAATTAGTTCCGACTTAACGGCTTTCAGTTCCGGCGACTCGTGACCGGAATGTCAGACAATTATTCGTTGAACGGTAACTGCGTAACATGAATTTTCAACCCTCGACGGTAAAATCCATCCTGACCGCTAGGGCATAGCCAGCCCGTGCGATATTGCTAATTTCGAATTAACGCGAATCTTTTTATGAAATGTAGCGGACCTTGAAGAATTCTACTGTTCTTCACTTTGCCAACTTGGTAAAATTCGTTTGTAATAAATTACATACGAAATATTTTATACAGCAGGTGATACCCACAGTATTTCGCCAAACAAAATTGTCGTTTGTATGTGTTGGTAACAATTATGGTGAAACAGTTGGTATGAGTGAGAGAGAGAAGGTTGAATGTTGGTACGAGTGTGGTAAAAGGTTCGAGTTGGTACGAGCATGCGGAATAAGGTTGGTATGAGTGTGTCTCTTGCGGTTGAACGGTGTCCTGGTGTGAACGTGTGATAGAGCGTGGTCAAAGATAATATTGTTGATAGTATAAAGCATCAATGACTAAATATAGTCAAACATATAGTCTTTTTTATATTGTTTAAATAAATAATTAATAGAGTTCAACCGTATGAATGGTCGCTTTTTGGTATGTAAACAAAAACCTAAACGGACAACTAAGAATTCTGAGAAAGCTCAAAAATTGCTCGATACTCAATGTAGCTACTACGTACTATGTGGCGTGTGACGTCAGATGCCTAAACGTTGGGACTACGTGAACGTAAACGGTGGGGATAGACTGAGGTACTGAGGGGTCCCTTTGCACCTGTGCCGTCCCGCGAGACTTCTTGCAAGCCGCGGACAGTAAAGTCCTTCGTAGAGCACAGGTCGAATATCAGGCGACAAAAAATTCAAAGAAATTGAAAGTCCTGAACAGGGACGCGTGCCCGTTCGGCCATCAGAGTGATAGGCGTGCGAAGTGTTATCGTTTTCGAGCGGAGATGCCGGGAGACATCCAGCTTAGCGAGCAACGGCTGATAAGATCAAGTATCCGGGGAGGAAAACTGAAGTGGAGCGGAGCGCCACTTAATGTGTTTGCGCGGACCGGTGCCTATACGGAAGCGTCTAGGAAATGAAATACAGTTGCGTACGTAAACGAGCTGTCGGAGCTCTCGGCAAGTAAATAACTAACTTTCTTGGCTGCGCGCAGTACCTTAAACTATCACGAGAAGCTCATTACGTGCTCGGTATCGCGGGCTTCTCTTTGCGCCGACCAGAAAGCTAATGCTTTGATTACGAAGCAACGACTTCGCTGATTAGAATCGTCAAGGAAGTTATAATCGCCGCGCCCTATTTGCACAATCAGATTCACAAACACTGGTAATTACTTGGCCCGGCTAGGGAGGATAGAAGACGGGGACGCGCGGAGGAGAAGAGCGGCTGATGGAGCCGTAACGCGTCAGGATTCGTTTAACTTCCTGTACTTTCCACCGATGATGGAAACGGGGCTCGGTAGCTGCGCGACTTCCGGGTCGTCGAGCCGGCGCGGCGCGGCGCGACGCGGCGCGGCCCGGCCCGGCGCGGTCGACAACGCTGCAATTTCGAAGACGAAAACGACATTTACGACGCCATACTTCGTGGCCGAGGCGAACTTCAACGACGTTACCTGCGAAGGGACGAAAATACATCTCGTAACGCGCGTTTCATGAACAAGCACGAGGCTGAAAGGAGCTGCCCTGGGTGGGGGAGTCAACGGCGAAAGATTTTTCTAGTGGCAATAAAGGGACTTTCTGAGTCAACCGAGACAAAGATTTATGGGGGGAACGTGATCTTATTTTGCCCGAGTCCCAGAGAATTGTCTGTACCTAATGGGGGAAATGAAGCATGAGCCGGGAAGCTTGTTATCGAACGTAATTAGGCGAAATATCGGGTATTCTAAGTAATCCAAATTAACGTCCCGCGACAGACTTATTGCGGAACGATGTCTCGTATATTATAAGACGTCGATAAATACAAATTTCTGGTTAGAAACGAGATCGCTTACAAGGGGGGTTAGGCAATCTGGATATTAAAATAATTTTTAAAAAAGCTAGGAATACTAAGGGAAATACCTTAACTACCATTTAATATAACGTAATATGACGTATAGCTTTGAAAATACCTTATAATAAAACTTAATATGTTGTGAATCATTGAAAATACCATAAACTATAACCTGATAGAGAGTATAGCATTGAAAATATCATTTAATATAACGTAATATACAGTATAGCATTGAAAATACCATTTAATATAACGTAATATACAGTATAGCTTTGCAAATACCATTTAATATAACAAAAAGTGAAGTATAGCATTGAAAATACCTTATAATATAACGTAATATGTAGAGTATCATTGAAAATACCTTATAATATAACGTAATATGTAGTATAGTATAATACGGTATTTAGGTACTAAGGGATAATTTTTTGCACACATGCTAACCCAACTGCGCTAACCGATTGATTTCTGAAACTTATTTTTAAATGACGACAGCGGTCTATTTCAAGTGATTGACAGGTAATGATAATTTAGGAGCATCTGCGAAGAGACATCACTCCGTTTCTCGTGCTTTTGTTCCCCATCCCGTTCGGGGCTGGTTCGAGAACGTATTACCCGGAATGCTGGAAGTTTCCGTCGAATCAATAAAAGAAATTGGTCGGCGTGTGGCGAACAGATATGTTAATATAATGATTCTGCTTCGAGTGACGGCACACGCCGCGCGCCGCTTCGAAGTTTCGCGCGGCACCGTCCAAAGTTCCGTCGGTGCGGTACCGATAAGAAGCGACCGACTAAAATTGGATTCATAGTTTACAGACTGCATTTCCGTGGAACTTAACTTTTCCATTTAACCGGGGGAGTTCCTTTTCCTCTGGCTGGCTAATTCCTTTCTAAATACATCAATCTTTCAAGGAGTTCCACCACTCCGCTCCGCAAACTGTTTAGAATTAACCTAACCAGCACAAAGACGACAGGATGCGGCTACGATTTAAATACCGTTCCCTCAAACACATCCGCTTAACGAGGATTCTAATAACGACGAATCAAATTAGTTTCGAATTGGCACTTTCTCTCGCATGAACTCCTTCCACCTGATGTATCAATTCCATTCGAAACGTTCTTCGTTGGCCATTTAATGGACGCGCAGGAATCTATTGGATAATGAATGATCACGCGGTATTTAGCTGGCATGCATGTTCGGATCTCTACTAAAATTTGATACTCTAAAATCATCCGTGAACTTCCGTAAATCTTGCAATCTGCCGTTTAAGATCTCGCGATTCGTTTAAACCCCTAATTTTTGTGGTTACTAGGTTAGCTACTAATAAGGATAATTTTTAACAATTCTGAGAAGAATTACTTGTACAGTTAACAAGAATGAAGTCCAAGTTATTCGAAAGTTGCTTGTACAAAGCTGGAGGTTCTAAATAAAAAGAAGAGTCTGGAAGAAAGTGTCACCTTACTAGACATTCGACCTTGATATCGCAAGACGAACGCATCTCGAATTAGCTGGAGAATCATTTAGAAAATTGAAGATTACAAATTTTTAGTAGCCGAAGAATAAATAAGAAAATTAAAGAATGCAGATTTTGAAATAGCTGAAAAATATCTTCATTGTTGGATAGTAAACTGCAGGCAGTCGATAGAGGGTAGCCGATATCCTGTCTACAAGGTGACGATCGAACAAGCAGCATCATAAACCGTCACGTTGAGTGCTGCAACCGATTCTTGGAACACTCAATTTTTTCCCTTTCCCAGTTCACCCTCAGTGTCTCGATCAATCACCGACCACCTTCGACTGTCTCCGGGGACAGAAAAATGTCAACAGACCTCACTTGCGCCCGGGTAGTCAAACGGTACACATCAACCATCCAATATACTCGAAATGAAGTACCTTAAATATCCAGAAGTCACATTGAAATTTGTCAGAACATATTGAAGAAACAAAGTAATTTTTATTTTGCTCTTGTTTCTTGCAATCGATGCAAGAATTAATAGAAGTTCTTAAGAAAATGAAAAATTCTTTATATTATACATTTAATCCTTGGTCTACAGTGTATGCGTCCATTTTAATCCAGCCTTTCAAAAACATCATTATTCAGTGTGTGACAATAAAATTCAATTGATAATTTCTCAATGAGATAGAATACACGGATCAATGTACACCGGAGTGAAGCTCGAAAACACGATTAAAAACATTCATAAACAAAGATTTGAATGGAGCAAAGCATTGCAAACTCTTACAGACAGGTACATATTTAAATTCACGATCTTCGGTTTACATTCGTATATCTATAAAATTAAATCCACGATCAATTACCCCAAATTACATTGAAAATATAGGCCACACTGTCCCTCCGTACAACTTAATCAAGAAACCACTTGGACGTCCAAGAGAAATTGAATAAATTCCCGGTCGTGGAAGCACATTGCTGACCTTATTAGCTAATGAATCCCCGAAACCCCGAGATTACCGTAAATCCTACCGGCATCTTCCTTTTTATTAATAATCTTCTTAGATCCCCGTACCGAGTCACAAAGGATCAGCGAAGGATGAAGGTTACTTTCTTTTTTTTTTTTAAGAGAAAGAGACTCGAATGACCTAATCAAATGACAAACGGCAAGATGAAAGAAGCCGCGCATATCGACTCCAGGGCAGAGATTCGATGGGAACGTAGGTCGCAACGGATGAAGGAGACAGGGTTGAACGTAGTCGGCCGTGTATGGTGCCAGCATAGTGCGAGCATAGTGCGAGCGAAAGACGGTGGAAGGCGACGGAGGGCCACCAGGACGGCTTATGGATTCTCCCCTTCTACCAACCGAACTTTCGCGTGGTAACCCTTCGTATAAAAGGTTGGCTAGTGTCAGGACAGTTAGGTCGTCGACGTGACCCGAGAGTTCGCTTGGAACAACCTCCATTTGTACGGGGAATTACATCCTGGCCGAAAGAAAAAATACAGAGTGAACCAAAAATGTGGGACAGGAACGCATGCGCCGGTTTTACTTGTCGGCAAAAATCGAGGAGCCCTTCATCACTATCCTAATAATTTTATATCGAGAACGAGTTACTGTTTTTTATTTTTTTTTTTTTTTTGGAACTGTAGTTGCTCACAGTTTAGAATTCTTCGTTAAACATCCACGTGCATTCGAAAGCAAGAAAGGTATACTAAAAATATACAGGGTACGGTCGAATAACATGTACATGGGGGCACGAGGTGATTCCTTATGAAAAAATAAGAACAACATATGGAATAAAATTTTTTCATTTAAGGCTTAATTTTCGAGAAAATCGAACTTGATTATACAGCGAATACGTGTATGCCATTTGATAAAAATCGACTGAGGCGTCTGACCATGACTGACCTATTCTACTTTCTGCTTATATTAGAGCTGATACATTTTCGAAAAAATTTTATTCCATATTTTGTTCTCATTTTTTCATAAGGAATCACCTCGTGTCCGCTTGTACATGTTATTCGGCCGCACCCTGTATGAATTGGTTAAATTATTGTCGATATTCAGGAATAAACGTAATCTCGAAGGCAGATTCATGTCGTAAATTTAACGACAGCGCGTTTGCTGGAAGGTTAAACCCCAGTCAGCTGAGCACTAAGCCCCGCGAACACGCGCATATAGTCGAGAAGCAGATGGCCATGACTAGGACCTTCGTAGAAGGGTGTCCCCTTCAATTTTCAACTGTTCCTACCACGAAAACGAAGCCCCAACATACGTGATATTAAAGGACACTTCAGCTAGTAATTTATGTTACTGTTGGATTCAGAGTTGCCGAGTCGACACGTTTACAAGAAAATCTCAAGAGGTTTATTCAATTACTGGTTTTACAAGATTGTTTAGCACTGCATGGTGCGCCACGTCGAAATGAGTTTTTGTTGTGTTTTGCCGAACTGGGTCGAGAGAACTAGAACTAATCTCTTCGAGTTGCTCAGTCGTAAGTGAAAATTAGTAAGTCATTATTGAACTGAGTACTATTGTGCAGGGTGACAGACCTAACGAATACCTCAAATATCTTTATCATTAATAATGGACAAAAATGTCAGAGAAAAACACATTCAGGTTTGAGGGGTCAAATATGATTAGTCTTGGTGAGTATTTCTAATAATGTCGCGTAATAGTCGAGGTAAAGACGAATTCAACCACCTATAATATCATCACCTTTAAGTGACCTTGAGCAGTAAAAATAATACGACAGTTGCATGTATCGTAATTGTAAAATGTATTCCTTCTTTTGATAATTGTAATAAGTCGAAAAAAGTCTAGTTATAAGAGTGTACACCATTGAAATGGTGAATAGTGTAACCTTGAAATGGTGAATAGTGTAACCTTGAAATGGTGAATAGTGTAACCTTGAAATGGTGAATAGTGTAACCTTGAAAAATGCTGTATGGTAACCACAAAATTTGCCCTGTGAAACTTAATTATGTCTTCGTATGATATTCTGTTTCTGTTATCAATAATAAATGGAATGCTTCAGGTGTTCAAGGTGAACCACCCAGGCTACTTTATTTCACGTTTTGAGGGTGTAAAGTCATTCGAACAACGATGGGCGGTGCTTCCCGGCGTTAAATGATCTTAAACGGCTTGACGCCGATTCCATGGACGACCAAGACGCATTACCCCCTTTTGCTCAAGCTCAATAGGGTCGAAAAACGGCGACACGTTTGTGAATTAGAGAGTGATCGATTGTCTCGGGGACTCGAAGGTGCCCATAACACTCGCATACGCGTGTACCCTTCCATAGAAGCGGAGGGCAACCTATGCGATTTCCCGAGGTACCATGGGAGTTTACCCCTTCGGCAACCCCATGTCTGCTCGCACCCCCCGGTGTGATTTTTAATGGCTGGCATTAAGACCTTTGTCCGCGACGAAGGTCGGTCCGACGTGAACTCCGGGCTCGCGGAATACGATTTATGAATGAAAGAGAAATATTGCTGGTATCTGAAAAAACAACAAGAATCGCGATCCGCCGCGCCGTAGGGCATAAAACATTTATTTGCTCTGACAATACGGCGAACACACAGAACCCTTCTGCAAACTTGCTTGCACGTTATCCCGGCCGTTGTGCAACTGTGGCTGTCCGTCACGGACGACAGTATTATTCGCCCGTTTCGATTCGATAGCCAATACCATTCCTGTCCTTTGTGTGCCAATCGCCGGCCAATTATTAATTATCGATTTATTGCCGAACAAACTTGAAGAACCGGCGAAGTCCCGGACCCCATTGTTCCCGGTTTGTCGAACAAGCGTACTGTCATGTCGGCGTTCCGAAAAGTTAATCGCCCTCGGCAGATGAAATTGTTAATTCAAGCTCAAAATCCGCAGAAAATTCGCATTAAATTCTAGTCAATGGTCTTGCAAGTTATCCTATACATATGTTCACTTCCATTCGCGAAAATAGTTTTCCTGTAGTGGACACGCGGCTACAAGACAACAAATATTATTGGATCACTGGAATATCGAGAATGACAATATGAAACTAATAATATTAATATCAAAATTCCCGTTCAGATATTCCGTCTAATTTCATTGCACTTGTGACGTTATCGAGTACCAGTTCATTTTATCGACAACACGAAACAGTCAATTAAGAAAAAAACTGTGAAACAGCGAACAATTCTTTATAGACCATGAAGATGTGTTATGCTCTCAGAAGACGATACAAAATAGCAACATCAAATTAATGTCGAAATTTATAGGTCTTTTAAAGACCACTTTTTCATGATTAAATCCAAGACTTTTATGATACATGAAGATGGTCATAAATAAAGATGAACTCGCTATTTTCGGGATAGTATAATGTGCAACGATATCGAGGATAAAATTACTTCTCTTTTTATTGGACGATGGTTCAAAAACACTTGTACACTTCACAATATCCCAGAAAACGTGCAAGAGCCGTATTATCCCCATTGTAATCGGTTCAGAGGCGGCTGGCTGCTCACACATGCCGCTGACAGAGTCATAAACAACATCGACGTCTATCGACGCAGCCATTCGTCTTTCCGAGCACAATTAGATCCTTTCCGGCCCGTTCGACCCTTTGATCTTCATATCAGTGATATATGTGCCCCGTATCGCGTGAACAAATCGTTGCTCCTTCGCTGCTTTCCCGCAAAGTATAAGATAAATAGCTACCGGTAATCAAATCTTCTTGATCGAACCTGCTCAAAATGTTCGTTTCCTTTTAATATACGTAGATGGAACAACGATGGTCGATACACGTTTGCTCTTCTTTCAGGAAGATTAATTTTAATTTTCAGTGTTCCACATAACGAGCCACTCATTTGCGAAATCAATGCCCACACCGGTGTCGTAAACTGAGGGGAATACAGTTACCTTTCTCTGTCATTACCGGATTAGTCACGTGAAAATGTGACGCGGCGGAATTGGGCAGCACACAGACTGGTGTTTGTGCTAATAACCTATCTAAAAAACGAAATTATAAATATTTACATATAGAGTGGTGGATTCCCTATCTGTGGTAACCCAACCAGTCACAGGTGCCTGCACTTAGAACCTAGCACTTGTTCGATACGCACGTCTTTTTTCGCAGCATTCCGCTCGAAAGCATCTTTTTGTTGTGATAATTTTTATGTTATTGTTATGGATAATTTTTATGGATATTGTTGCACAAGGTATGTACATTTTTATACGTGTTTTTACCGATCTACAAGCCTGACTAAAAGCTCTTGGATTTTCATTACTTTTCTTGCATATATTAGTGTTTTTAAACATATACAACTCATCGCAACAGCATAAAAGTTACGTGTTGTTAAACTTCAGGATATCTAGAATTACTATACCGCAAAAGAGTTTTCCCAAGTTTTCACATTAAAGAAAAATAAAGCTCCAAATATAAGCCCCTCTTTTGTTATTTGGTTAATTTTCATTTTGTCCAGTTTTTGTGGATTCCGTCTAGTCTATGACACGAAAGCAACTGCACGGGCTAGTAAGAGAAAGCACAAAACGACTGTTTGATGAAAAACTGAAAGATTTACAAGAAAAGTTAGTGCCTTAGTTTTACATATGAACACCCATAAATAAAACTTACTATCACTAGTATGTAGTTAGAAATGAATTTTCTATTCATAAACTAACTGCATAACGTAGGAAAAACAAGAAAATATTTTTGACCAGGTTTTTAGCACAAATACCAGTCTGTGCAGATGCACAAATACCAGCGTGCGGATGCTTCCCACCGAGGAATGGGGGAATGGCGTCGTAGAAGGGGTAAGATAGAGTGGGAGACAAGTCTTAAAGGGCTGTGCGCACCCAACTACCACCACCACCCTTACCACTCACACATCGATAGATCCGCATATACGTATACGAAATACAAGGGTTTACGGCAAAAGAAACTGACGCCTCAATATTGCAATTAGAAGTTGAGACCCGGTCGATTATGTTTCCTAAGAGTCCTGGCCAGGGTGGTTCAGAGCCGAAATTTCATATTTTTACGTTGTTGAAGAGTAATTTGCAATAATCGGCAGCGCTGACTTGTGACAAAAAGTATTCTGCCGATTATTACAAATTACTCTTCAACAACGTAAAAATATGAAATTTCGGCTCTGAACCACTCTGGCCAGGACTCTTAGGAAACATAATCGACCGGGTCTGAACTTCTAATTGCAATATTGAGGCGTCAGTTTCTTTTGCCGTAAACTCTTGCATTTCGTATACGTATATGCGAATCTATCGATGTGTGACTGGTAAGGGTGGTGGTGGTAGTTGAGTGCGCACAGCCCCTTAATCTGGTGACACTGGCCCACACAGATTGACCGAAATCTATTGCATATTCGCAAGGTGCGGCGTAGGTCGCGACGATAGGTTTCAAGACGTCGCGTCAGTCAAGCCGGTTAGGATCCCGGGACGGGATGAGGCGTTATAGTTTACAGTATCAATCATAGCGAGCAATAAACGGTGCCCACGCGCAGCGGGGTGAAGAGGGTTGCTAAGATACAGAGCGGTTAATGGCACTATTACGTCTAGGCCGGCCAAACTGGTGGGCCGCGAGGGGGTTTGCGGGGGTGGGACAAAGGGGTAAAGGGTGGACGGGCGCGGATGATGTCGTCGCAACGTGCTACCAGCTGTGACTTATGACGTATCACGGCGAACGAACAACGCCGTGCCCCCCAGGCGGGCTTCAAAACTGAGCCGCTCGCGAGCACGTTCAATAACCCATGATTTATCGAGGGCCACATTACGCGCGACCCTTTAAACTCTTTTTGCTGTAATAATGCGTCGCCGGGACCTGTTCCGGCCGCTACCAAACGTCAACGATGAAGTCGCGGCGAATAAGAGACGACCGAAAGATTAACTCTTTTTTTTCGATGCTGAAGCTGCTGCACCGGCGGATACTCTGCAAGCACCGTGCCGGAAACATTTATCGCGTCACTTGAATATTAAGCACGTCATTATTCAAGTCCCCCGTGTTATTCGTACTCGGAAATTAATTACTACGGGGTATTTATTGCGAAAATGTGCGACTCGCCGAGCAAGTTGGATGCGAGTAGTTTCATCCATCATGTTGTTCGGAATATTATAAACAGTACTTGAGAGTGCTGCAGGAAATTTACGTTTTTCAGAAGTCTGTTGTTCGCACATTGTATTAGTGAGTTTTTCTGTATATTGTCGATCGATGCGCAGAGATATGTCTTTAATTACGTGAAATAGTATTCGACGAATTGATATCTTTTCATGTTAAGTATTATCGAGGGAAATAAACAAGATCAAATAAAAATTCACGGTCTGCTAATAGTTAGAACGAGTAGTGTATTCGCCGTGTTATTGCACCGAGATAATTGAATTTTAACCGTGCAAACATACCACTCAAATATTCTGTATAACAGACCTGATGGGATTTTCATTGAAAAATCCCATCAATGATTGAGAATCAAATTTTCAAGTCATATTTGTTTTTTGTCCCGCTTTTTCGAAAAATCGACCAGAGCGTGCATCGCGTCCTGAAAGCGACTGCAGTCAACCATCAAAATGAATCAACAGCTTCGAAAACAAAGAACGAAACAGCGCGCCACCGTGGACGGGAGTTCATGCAATCCCTATCCCGGCTAACTCGTTGTAATGCAAATTATAATGCCGCTTAGGAGTACAACGATTCAACAGTGGTATCAACGTCGCGATTTAATTACGAGTGTGACGCGTGCGAGAAAGCATGCCGGCGATTAAGTAAATCGCTCGTGTTTTGTTATTGCCCGGCAAATGCAACGGAGCGTCGAGCACCGCGCCCCCGTGTGATGAGATTAATTAGCTGCCATGCCTCAGACGTTTATCATGAACGCGATAACGGAGTATGATGACGACGGTTAGTTCTGCGAAAATATCTAAATTGCACGCGTTAATACGCTTCTTTCAGATAACGCGCAGTTAGAGATTTTTGGACCAGCTAATACTTTATTACGGTAATTATAAAACAAGACAGCTTGCAGGATTAATGAGACATTCGTCTTTAGTGATTATCAAAATTGTAGCGATTCGACCGCGGATTTTATGCGTTCACAAAAAAATAGTAGAACTACACGATCTAAGAAAGAGCACGGACCCGAGGGTTTTTCTTCTCTGTACTTCCAATATTAAAAAATAATGTCACAGCGAACTTATGAATTATAGTGTTACCTCCGCTAGAATGAATCCTAAATGTTACAGAATCAATAATTTTTTCAATAGCCCGGATCTAACGTTCGAAACATACCTAAGTGATCTCGTTTCCACTGCGGCCCTCTCACGGTGTTGTTTTTTCGCGAAATACAGAAAAGGATGTCTGCCATGAGTTCGACGTAATAGTTGAACGTGCTGTGACATCGCGAACTCTGCGTGCGTCGATCGTTATATCCGCGGCGGAGGAATTGAATTACGAACCGAGATGAATTCGTTCGACAAGTGAACGTCTTTACAGTGTTCCGAATGAGGGGGAATAAAAACGGCAGCGATGTTGGAATATTACCCGTAGATTAAACCGCCGTTCATTTGCACGTCTGCTACTTGAAAAGTAATTACCTCGTTGTCATCGACAGACCACCACTCAGCCACGGGGAGAGTCAACAGCTGCGAGGGTGAACCTCTTCATTATTTTCCAATACCTCTGCGCTTTGGCCGGTTATCTCTGAGAATGCGAGCACCGGTTTTACCTACGAACCCCGCGAAACTACATTTTTATAGGCCAACCAATATTCTCCATCGTGTTCCATTCCCTTAGTTCCGATTTTACGAACATATTCGAGATTTCATGGTAAAAATTAATTTAGAAACCCTGGAAGCGCAAATTGCAAACGCAGCTTTCTCATTTTGCATTCTAATTTATTCGACTCTTAGCCCGTACTTTCAGCCATTCTCTTAATTCTAATTCTTCGAACTTATTCGAGATTTCACTAACCTCGCTTCAACTTAAATTTAACACTATATCCACCAGAAGCTTAAAAATAAATATTTCATATAGTAATTCTAAGCATAACTATTAGGTTACCTTACAGGGAGTAAGTTGTAGGTTCACGATTGAAATATACTATTATTGTTCAAGGAGCTACTAAAAAATCCTTAGACAATAGACTTTCAAAAATTAGGAAATAATTGCCGGTAGATAATATGTTAACATATATATTCTTTAGTTTACTCTAGTAGTATATTTCCTTTAATTTTTTACAATCTATAGAATGATATGTGCACAGAGGACCGTTGATTGTGTTCTGTGTTTCAAAATCACGCAATTCTACGTTACTTGTGGGACGACCTGATATTTCGCTCAATTCCAACATCACCGCAACGCTAAACATTGAACATATGTTCCCCGCACAATCTACTGTGCGCAAAGAATAAATTTCACTAAAATCCCGGACGATACGTGCAACCGTTCGCAGTTGGTTAACTCGGTCGGTCAACTCGACAGAAAGAGAAGCTGCTCCGCAGGATCTGAGCAAGAGGATAACACGGCGAGAAACCGCGGCACTGAATTATCGTTTACCGGCTAATTCAAAAATATGGGGCGAACAGTGGTAGCAACAAGATCTCTGCGACTACGGTTCCTGCCGTTTCTCACCTAGGCCGGGCCAATCCCTCAGCGGGGATTATATGCGGCACGTCCGTGTAAATCGCAACGTTTCTACTGTTCCCAAA
Organism: Lasioglossum lativentre; assembly: GCA_916610255.1. Taxonomy (NCBI): domain Eukaryota; kingdom Metazoa; phylum Arthropoda; class Insecta; order Hymenoptera; family Halictidae; genus Lasioglossum; species Lasioglossum lativentre. The sequence goes on from OU744362.1 coordinate 15,631,546, forward strand.
CGGCTCGTAGGTTACTCCCGCTCTCCTCCGTTCTCCACCTGCGTGTTTCAACCCCTCACCCTGCAACCCCCGCTCTTTCTATCTCTTCAACCCCTAGCAGGTTTCCGGTTGCTGTGTAAATGCTTCGAACGCGAACACTTTGAAGTCGCTGGTTGATTAAATGACCCGACAGCGAAAGCAGCTTCGCGCGCATAGAGCGGTGTTTTGATTCGAAACACCCTCGAACTGTATTTGGAAGAGATTGCGCGCGCTCTCCGATTATTATTAGCGCGATTAAGTACGACGCGTGCTGAGAGGGTTGAATGTCCTAGGAATCTGCGCACAAGCGAAACGGGGCTCCGTGATCCCGTGCGACAATGAATGAACAAACGTCCGCGAGCGTCCACGTGCACTGTGCGTACGCCCAGAGCCAACCTAATCAACAACCCTTTGCGGCCAGAACTTTTACGACATCGTTAATAAGCAGCCCCGTGACCGCGTCGAGATGCGGACCCTTTCGACACATGTTGTCCCTTCTTCTGAGCGAATGCGTTCTGGCCTATTGCTACAGTCCGCCTCGTGCACGTGCGATTTTTGATTCGACCATTTTCTACCCTTGTCCCATGTGAGAGGCACTTTTACGTAGATTACAGAGTAGAGAATTGTAAGCAAAAACCATGAAACAATATATTGTTATACAATGTGTAAATATGTTCATTGATATAGTGTGAGTCTTTGTGCCAATTGGTGTTTTTGAGATGTTGTTATTCGAACAATTAACATCAAGAATGTATTTTATTATATTATATTTTGGTCCGAGAGCATCGACTTCAATTTAATATTAATACGAGTAAGTAACATAAGGATCGAGTTCTAATAAATGTTTTCTCAATTTTATGATAGTCGTGATAATTCAAGTAAATGTTCATGAGATCGAAGGATCTATATTGTATGAAAGTAACAAGTTCTTCTACTCATATTAGATCCTATAAGAATGTCAACTTTGATTTCAAAGAAATAGGCACAAAAACAAATGGAACTTGCCATGAAATCATCAAAAACATGCATCCGTAAATAAATGAAGTTTCACGTTCCTCGTATGTGCATATTACGAAGTAAAATTGCATCGAGTCGTTTTTTGGAAATATACTCTGCCTGTAAAATGTATTTACTTTTCTGGCGTCTCTGGAAATTCAACTTTTTATTGCAGTTTCGCACGAAACCTGTTAAAGTGTTCAGGAGTTATCTTTGGTTACGTTAAAAGGAAAACAGAGGCAGCGTCGCGTATTGGGTCGTGGAAAGCCCTGCACCTCGTTTGTGTCTAACACGAAACCCCTAATCCCTCGCTCGGTGCAAGCTCATTTCCAAGAATCCCCGGACAATTCTCACAAAGAGCAATCCTTACGTGAGACCCTTGTACAATTCCGAAACTAACCCACTGAAACCACGGGTCTTTCGTTGAACTTCGAAATACCTATTTAGGTTTCATATAAAATCCTCGGGAACCAAAAAGTGACTTGAGCAAAAACAAACAGACTCGTTTAAAAATTCGTCCGAGTCTTGCACTTCTTAAAAACTACATACAACGTTGCAAAATAAGTACGTTTGGTCAAAACCTTGTGCACGAACTTTTTATTACAATCGACTGCTCTATCTATATTTTAAGAACAGAGATTCTTTAAAATGCAAAAATTTTTGGTAGAGTTCATAGAAATATATAACGATTATCTAAATAAACAGAAACGAAATTCAAGTAACAATATTCTTTTAGAAATACTGTCCTAATCTTAATTCGTTTAATAACTGGATGTTGCTTATGTATTTTTCTTTATAATAATAGCCACTGCAGCTATAGTTAGTGACTGTACATCAGCCATGTTTTTTAAAATTGTCAAGAAAATATACTAAACGTAGCGTGAGTTCAACCATGTTCCATCTCATGACGGCACAAGTCAAAGAGGCGACAAGACGGATCGTGTGTGGCAGCCTTAAGGATCTATGTCTGCATGCACGTCGAATGAAAGCGAAACGACGTTGTAAACCGATGTTTCTACGACGATTGCGCGTTTTACCACAGCGGCTGGGCAAACAAGAGTGAATGACTCCATCAACAAGTTTGTACTTTCATTTAATTGCGAATGTACAAACCACGGGACTTCATTCAACCGTTCTAAACAGGCGACATCCACCCGGAGCCGCTGCGTTACGACATTAAGTAACGAGCAGATCGTGAGATAAGATCGAACAAAGCGCCCTAACCGCGATTCCGTTCGAACGTTGCACGCGGACGCAATCGTGGACCTTTATGCGTCCACTGATGCGATTAGATGGAAACGAATAGTTGCGTCCTGTAGGGCCGAAGAGAGTGCTAGGGACCGATCTCTTTGTGGGGAGAGTTTATCGTGAAAGCGCGGCACGAAATGACGTCACAAATTTTATAGAGATCGCAATTCGAGCGCCGCCGCGGTTTAATGCCGTTATGGACCACCAGAATCGAAACGAGGCGAGGGCACAGAGGGTTTCTATGCGCATTAAAATCGTTATTAGAAAGGGAATATTGTACTACCCCGGCAGAAAATGTTAGATCACAATCATGAATACGATTGTTGAGCGATTTATTTTGACGTATATTAAACATGAAAAGTAGTAGTGTATATTGTGTATCAGACAAATATGGTACGATATTTTCGAAAAATAGTATGTCTGCGTGGTAATTAAAAAGAAATTGAAATGATCTGAATGCGTGGGGATAATGAAACTTTTCTTTAAATTTTAATTTGACTCTACATTATGAAAAAGCGATGTATTCATTTTTATAGTGATATTTTCTTTTTATATGACGAGTTTTAACATTGCATTAACTGTATTATGAAAAAAATGTATTTTTAAAGATAAACAAAGAATTTTCACCCACATATACCACCGACGCAGCGATAAACGCGTTGATTACTGGATAAGTAAACGCCGCGCCGCAGAAGTCGAGCAATTCCGAGGCGAAGTAATTGAGCGGCGTCGAGTCGACATCGCGGCGGCGCGGCGGTATGAATAGAGTTTTACCTTTGCAAATAAATCGAAGACGTTTCGAGTGCGGCCGTCGTTCGGGCGAATCTGTCTGAAAGAATAAACCCTTTCCGACGACATCAGACCTCTCGACCTCATTTTTATGCAACGTGTCCGCGGAGCAGTCGGTCGGGTGACGTTGAAAGTAATGCAGCCTGCACCTTATGAAAGTCGGGGAAACTCGCGCTTGCGGTGATGCAATTTACTTTTAGATATCCAATGACGTTCGTTGTTTCATTGTTGTAGAACGACCGATACTCTCGAGAGTTGTTTGTCCCTGGAAACGTACTGACAAAGCATTTCTGATTAATATCTACCAATTGCACCGGGACGCGAAAAAGTGGCGCGCGTTTATCGAGAATGCGAAATATTTGTTGAAAATAAACATACAGAGGAATTCGCGTATCAATGTCGGCAGCAATGAGCACGTGTTGTATTTATTCAAATGTTTTTCCACATTGTACGGCGCATTTACATGGCCACGGAATTAATAGATCACCGACGACCGGCATAAAGGTTAAAGTTATCCCGCAATACCTGTCTGTAATTAATGAACGCCGCGCTGCGCCGCGCCGCGCCGCCGTGCGCGCCGAACGCAATATGGTTTCGCACAAAGTATTATAATGTCGATAGGTACAGGAAGAATTAAGTTCCGCTAAGAGCATTAAATAACCAATCGCAAACTTCTGAAGGCCGTTTCAGCTTGATCGAATTAGTTGTCTCGTTACTAGGAACGCAATTTTCCGCGTCAAACTTTCATGCAGTTCACCTGCCGGAATTATACAGTAAAATGCCATTATTATTCCCGGCTCCAGTGACAGCTTGCCACCGTGAAATATTGCGGCGATTTCGCCATGATATACCCACGCCACCGTGCACTGTCGTTGCTTCCTTTTTTACCGCGGAATAATTTCAAACGTTTCCACCGCCAAGAATATTTAGAAGATTCCCGGTTTATTGTAATATGCTCGTATTAGATATCGAATCAAACAAAATATCGTGTTCTCGATAAACATTTCCATAGTTTTTCTAGACAATATATTATCGGATAAAAGAAATTTGTATCATTCACGAAGTAACGCGTTTATGTAAAAACTTTAACGGCGTTTCACTTTTTCATATTTAATTATCTCAGTTAAATGTCTGCTTGTCCGTATGCAACTTGGCTTGAAAATGGAAATTATTTCCATTGCGTACGACAAATTCGAAAGAGTAAACTGCGCAAACGAGCTGCACTCTCTTTAAACTTTATTAAAGTTCCGACTAATTAGAATGTACAGAAACGTTTCCCGAGGGAATCGCACTTTTTTTTGCACGTTACGGCACACCAATCACACCGTAGTATTGTACAAAGATGAAGCTACTGCGGGTCATTAGTATTACAAATTAAACAATGGGAGTGAAAAGTTAATGTAAAATGGCAGATTTCAATTTTCAGTAATTCGAATTTCGACTGGTACGACTAGTACAGCGAAAAGCTCTAGTAGCAGCTCAAAAATGGAAATTATAGTCTTATAAGCGATGAACGTGAACGACCAAACATTCAATTTCCACCATAAGTTGACGTGCTCAATCTTGATCAATAAGTTTAACCCCTTGCACTACGATTCATTTTACGGTTGCAGTGATTAGAACTTATTTGTCGTTTCTAATTTCATAGAAAAAAAGAAGTTTCTATGTAATTTATACCTATGCAGTCTCCAATGGTTCCAATAACAAGAAACTATAATTTTGTTTCAAATTGAAGTTTAAAGGAAATTATTAGCATGAATATTTAGTAGACTATCTTCGAAATCTTCGTCACGAGTCCGACTCGGTATTATAGTGCAAGGGGTTAATTAACCAAACGGTTGTGTTTGTTTAAAGATTACTTTCAACAACCGGACATTTCACAACTCGATACGAATCGCCAACTGGTTATAGAAACGCAAAATTAGTGTCTGAGAGTGTGATGAGCGGGGAGGAATCATGACCCGCGAAATCGGATTGTCGCGTTTCGCGGGTCTGACGAGAAGTTTGACTCATTGTTTTTTGTCGTGCGATGAGCCGACACGAGAAGCAATTTGAGGCGAGACCGTAGCGAAGCCTTGATTACCAGCGTGACTAACGAGACTCCGTTCTTCCTAGGAAACGGCTATAGCTGTTCGTTCGGTTCTACCTATCTCCGGAGAATCGATTTAGCGACGACGATGCCCGATCGGCGTGCCCCGGCCGATTCCCCGACAATGAAAGATCGATTTCACATTTGTAATCGGACGAGCTTAACATCGGTGTCCTCGCGAGCACGAGAACAAAAGAAAAATTGCAGCCGCGCCGAAACGCAGGGCCATTGTTGCGCTTCCGCGTAATAGTTCGAACGAAAATTCGGGTCGAGAATTCCGAAGAGGTGGGGGCGGCGGATACATCGATACCATTCGATATGGGATGGATCAGGGCCAAGCCTCCTCGCGAACACAACCGGACGAACGCCCGTAGAAAAGGAAGCCACTCGGTGATTTTCGAACGCGTTCGACCGACTTCGTAACTTACTTGTCGAGTCATGGTTCGATTAAGCGAAATATCAGGAAATGTTTGGACGAGAATGTGATGGCGACTGGGGAGCTCGTCTCTTAGGAAACTAACATACATTTTTCTCGAGAACCACCAACTTCAACGACACCGCTGCGCCGGCGAATTTTATTTGCGAAGCTAAATTTCCTCGCGGTAATTGAATTCCTCCGACACCGATACTATTTGTTGATTGAATGCAACGGGAAATTTCCGATCGGTTGCGTAAGACGGAAAGAGGAAACGTATCGGTAGTTTATGGGAAACCGTGGTGTTCTGAGTTGATTAGAATCAGACAGGGGATTTGCGGATTTTGTGCTTGCGATAACAGTGAAAGTTGGTGAAACACGAAACGAGAAATAGATTAGAAGAGATTAAAAAATATGGTATTTTCAATTTATCTAATTTATTAAAGGATGAAATCAATTATTATTCGACTTCTGTTGAGATTGACATAGAATATTTTTATCTTGCATGAAGATCCACCATTCAATTATACATAATATGCAATGTAATGTCCCTCTTGCAAACCACTACTTCACGAGCATTACCTTTAAAAATATTGCAAGTACACTGGCGTGCAAAATTAAAGTGTTGTACCTTCGTGATACATTGTCGTAGAATATTACTTCTAGTCTCATTTTAAAGCTCGAACGTTCTACTTTCGAAACCCACAGTTAGTTTTTTTCAATAAAGTTTGTACACTATGTAACGGGTGAGAAAGTGAACATACATTTTTGTTTCGAAAACTTTGCAAATTCCTACGTTCGTGCAGACATTAAAAAATTTATTTAACGAATGGAAGTTAAAATGACCCCTCGATGGTCGAGGTACAATTTATGCGCCGAGTTATTGAACATTGGACAAACTTGGGTATTTTGTGTAACATCTGGTTTGGATATTAATTTTTCATAAAAAGTTTTCAGTCGCAAAAAAGCGGACTCTCTAAAGGTTAATTTTGCTGCCAATTCTCATACACGACCGAACACTGTGCAAAGGTCGATAACTTTTCGCTCGTAATTCAGTCCGCCAGCAATTTCGAGCGCGAGCGTATTTACATTTTCAACCGAACGAATTTACGTTAAAACCCGACAACACGATTATGTTGCACGTCATGTGGTAAGAAATTTTTGGACAGCGTATGGCGCGCGGACGCCAGGACCAAACGGTAGTCACTGTCCGGCGTATTCTTCCACCCTTCCCGCGTTTCGTGTTCCATTCTCGGTCCAGCGTATGAAAAGGCTCGATGCGCGCGGTACCGGGACAGGGTCATTTAATACATAGGTACATATGTCAAACAATAAGCGGAGTAGATACACTAAAATCTCATATTCGCCCCGAAGCATCCCCCTGCCCGGCCTTTCCGCCACTAGAAAGGATATCATTTCAATAGATGCTGCTCGCTCTGCTCGCCGGCAACCACGTCCACCAGTATCGTCTGTCAGTGTAAAATCAAATGCGGACTTGGCTCGCGTTCTATTACAATACGCCATATTTCAGTGCATTACCGACAAAAAGTTTGGGCGCAGTTCTTTCCCTTTACCGGCGACCATGTATGTCCAGTTCCGAGCGTTCCCCCCCTTTTTTTTTTGCATCGTTTCGCCTGCGCCAAGTATGCACAAGCATTACTGTAACCTTCGCATTTGTTTCAACTATGACACACCTATTACTAGACCGTCGATGTTTATGCACAATTTTTCTAGGCAAACCGAAAAGAAACCGGAATTCAAAAATTTAGAGATAAAATGGAACCGTGTGAAATTTTAGCACTTTTTAGTCATGGATATATGTAGGTCTACAGACTACAGTAATTATTAGAAACGGTTGCATAAATCGATCACTTTATATTAATTAAAACAATGACTTTTTGAAAAAACTTTGGCTGCACTGGGTTTTTATCGTTTTGATATGAAGTACTAATGTTTCACAATTACAAGTGTACATTTAGCAGCACTTTAGGCAATAGAATTCATCACGTGATTAAAAAATTATATTTTCCATGCTGTGCTTCTAATAATCTGATCGCCCACTGTATTTATTGTACCAGTATTTTTAAATAAGTATTTAAACATTGCACCGTCTTCTGAGAAAGTAATCAAAGACGAGTGCATAGCTACGACTCAGTTGTAAGTAGTAACGGCAAGCACTAGTCAGACAGAGTATCGAAAAACCATGGATAGTATTGGACTTTGAAGGCTTTGAAGATACTTAATTCCAACATTTTTCGATCAGTTCGCACACAGTGCGTGTACAATCAACGGTAGCATGAAATCGCAATTTATCGAAAGAGAGTAAGTCGTTACATTTTCTAACGCTTCCCACGATTAAGTTGTGATATTTATCATGATAAAGGGAAAGATACCGTAACAGAACTTGTCGAATACTATCGTATTAAAAATTCATCGACAAGATGTTGGAACATGAGCGTTCAGCCTCTTTAAAAAACAGTTTCCCGTATTTGCCGAGGCAAAGTACACGCGAAGAACCTAATCTGCTCTATCCCTAAGCGGCCTGTATTCCGAGAACAAAGGCAACACCAAGTAGAAAACTGAGAAAGTAAAAAGGAGAGAGAGAGAGAGAGAGAGAGAGAGAGAGAGAGAGAGAGAGATCGCGCGACGTTAAAGCAAACCGGCCGGCCGAGTCTAATTCCAAAGGAAAAACGCGAGATGCTAACGTGTCGCCGTAGGCGCAATGCGACATTCCTCGACAAACATGATGGTTATAGGTAAAAAGCTTTCGGATGCTTTTAGATGTAGGTTAGTTTCGAGCTTCTGACTCGTATAAAACGACAGCTGCCCCGTTTCATTCGCGAACACGCTGTTCCAAGTGGATACCGAGTACTACACACGGTACACAGGATGCACCAGAGAAATTGCTCCAAATGTACCAACAAAATTAATTAGTGTAAATAACTCGAAACATTCTGTACCATCATTATTAAAAGTTGCCGGACGTTATATACGTTATATTACTTAGAGTACTATTATTTACAGTTCAGTGTTTATTCGAGATCGCCGAAACACCGCTCGAAAGCTCTAATGTTGTTGTTACTAACTTCTACGATATGAAGGAACAGTTTTAATTACGCAAGTAGTAAAACTCGCATGAAATCACACCGGGAATTACACTGTGAATTCATAAATCCATATCGCGTAAACACGGTTTTCGGTAATATACATAAAATGTAATTTCTGCTGAAGCATTTTAAAATTATGCGAATTAATATTCAGAATGTAATTGATATTCTGCACTGCTTGGTCTGATAGAAGAAAGATAATTAGGTGCATAACGTATCGCGTGCTAACTTATCGAATTAGCAATTATTCGATTATTGTTTAAGCGCATGGAAGTACATCGTGTACCCTTTTTTTGAAATCTACGTAAATGTACAGGGTATACATGTAGTAGTTTGCAGATTTATCATTAACACCTGGAATTCTAAATAAATTAATGTACCCATTGTGTCAAAACGTGTAGTGCAGTACCAGTACTACTATTCAATACTCCACGCTGAGTCACTCTACATTCTACAGGTTCCAGAAAGCCTTTCAAATCGATTGTTCTTGCTGTATTCATTGTTCTCATTGATGTCTTTTGTCAATTCTGAAGATGAAAAAAGACGTTCGCAAGATGAAATCATAATTTATTAGAAAATACAAGACAGAACCGAGAGATGGACAGATAAAAAATACCAGTCGGATAAATATTCAATTAAAATTACAAGAGCCCAATTATCGAAAGATTCACCATTGTAAAATCGTCGAGGAATTTTCAACTTCCTCGACCGACTTAAAATGTCAACTTGTTAAACGATGCTGTAACGACCTAAAGAATTGGTAATCGGATAGAACCCTGTTAAAACAATAAGTTACCAATCACGGCTCCTGCTTCACAAGCAAAATACACTTCTTGATTGACCTGAGTCACTGTTTTAACAAAATCGTTGCATCTGTCGCGCGTCACTGTATGTACGTATCTACTAGCGACTGAAAACAACATGTAGTAGAATTTCAAGCAATAAAAAATGTTTCATTTCAAAACCATAGAAAAAGACCGTGCAACAGAGAAAGAATTCATTTCCACGCCTAACATACGGCTGAGCGCAACAAATCTACAGCAGCCGTACGAAAACAAACAACAATAGCCACGCGAAGAAACATTCAGGCTACTCCGGGCATCAACCTGACAATTTCTCCGGCCGAGTGTCATAAACCCAATATTGCAGTATACACAGGTTACCTCGATACTCGGCCGAACACAAACGAGCATACCGGGTGTACCGAGGGAAACCAATCACGTTCCCGAGTTTACGGGCTGCGAGCCCAGCCAAACAATCCCGAGCACGCGTATCGAGGTTCGGTGTTTTATCACGATCTCGTTTTGGTAAGGCAAACAGCCGGGACAGCAATTCGGGTGTTTCGATGAGAAATTTCCTACCTCGAGATCCGGCTGCTCGACGCGTCTCAGCATCCGTCGTGGCGCGGCGTCGCTCAATTATGCAACGTTTGTAAACCACTGACGGTGGGTATGATTATTTAATTGTGTAACCCAATCAAGGCAACGCGTTTACGCAGTGTCGTGCACGGACAGGGAGTGGAGGAGGGAGGGAGAGTCAACACAACAGTCTCTCTCCTTGGTCTAGTATCGAGGTCAACGTCTAGGTATCGGGCGCACTGTCTAACGTCGTTCGCGATGTATCGATAGCACATAACGTCTCGCGTCACGTTGCATCAGGAAACGGGTACACGCTCTCGAACCTCCCGCCACGGTCACGCGGTCTGCTTCGACCGGCGGTCACGTAAACATCACACACTGCCACACCGACACGTATACGCGCCAAGAAATCGACGAATCAGATACATCGGCACTACGGAACCAACAGAACTGGGGGTGGGAAAAAAATGAACGACGAGCAGCGAGGATCCTCCGGTCGAACTCACGAGTCACTGAACGTCAATCCTTCGATCCTCATGCTCCGTGCGAGAGCAGCTCTCCCGGCGGACCTCTTCGATCCTCTGGAACTCCTAGTCACCCGCGCAACATTCACCGAAAAAAAAAGGAAACGACTGCTCCACACGGGGTTAGAACTCACTGATCCTCGACGTAGACCGTCAACAAACGTACACGCACTCGGTGTTTAGGGGTCGCGGGGATCATCCTCGCGTCGACGACACTTCGGGGACGTAACACATGTGACCGTGCCGAAACTGGGCCACTCGCCGGACCGACCGGCGCTAAGGACACACACGCGGTCTCGCTGGTAAGGGCACCCCTTTTGCACCGGAGAGGTCCACGCGAGTCAGGGCGATCGACGACAGAGCTGAAACTGGCTCCGGGGATACGGAACACCAAGAACTCGCGGGGTACGGGCAACGACCGTCGATTCTCGGTCGAAACGTCGCAATTGCGGGCCAGAAACACGGAGAGAAAAGGCGCGGAAACCCTCCGCTCGCGAAACGGTCCGGTGACTGAATCGAGCGGTGGACGAGGGACGAGCGACGAGGAAAACAGGCGACGAGGCGAGAACGGTGGGGGTAACTGGAAAGGGTGGCTGAAGATACACCCATGCTGCGCGGCTGCGCACCTCCGCGTCCACCCCCGCACCTTCCCGAGCCGTCTGCGTGTCTGTCCTCGGGTTCTGTCTCGTTCTAGCAGCCCGACATGCTGGTCGCCTCGTCCCGATCCATCCACCCTCGCCGTCCTCCTCCTCCTCCTCCTCCTCCCGCGTTCTCTTCTTCATCCTCGCTCTCTCCCTTCATCTTCGAAAGGTAGGCGCGCGGCTCGGTTCCTTAGGTTTAGGTACGTGCCTTTATTACCGGCCATTATTTCCCCGGAATGCTGTTAACCGTAACGCAACGAAATGATAAATTAATTTGTTCTATCGCGCGCCTCGCCTCGTCTCGCCTCAGCCTCGTCGAGGCGAGGCGAAGCTGAAGCGAGGGCGGGAAACTGTATCATGCCCGATGAGGGCTCTGCCCACCCACGCACCCGACGACCGGCGAAGTTATAGGGTGTGCGGAGAAGATGCGGCGAGCCGGACCGAGGCTCGATATTGCCGCTAGGGTCTCAAGTGTTCCCCACTCGCTCCGCCTCGATGGAATAATTATTTTCTTTTTGCCCCAGACTCTTCCCGGGGTCCTCGATCAACCGGCCTCCGGATGAACGGGGCGGTTTTGGGCGATCGACCTCCTGCCGATGCTACCTTCGCCGATTATTTACCTTCGACAACCGAATTTTCACTCTACAGAAAATCTTTGCAGCGATTAGCAGAAAATTTGGTGTACCGTCAACCTCTGAATCCGTCAAACATTCGTTAGTACCGTCGACCCTCTGAATATGTTTGTATTTATTTAAGAAACAAATTGACATAAATAATCTACTATTATTTAGTAGGATATTCTATCACTTTACTTTCGAATCATACATTTATATGTATCCTGTCCACTTCGTGGGACCCTCAACTCTCAATTGTTTCGCACTCGTGTCGTGTTTGTCGAAGCGTAAAGACGTGCCTCACTATGTGTGTTTCAGACATATAAAATTGAATAAATTCTATTTTATAATTTTACATAGAGTCTCTAGTTTCTTGTACCCATATTCCAATAGAATACACGGTTTCGACAGATGGTCCAAAAATTTCGACGGTACTTTTGTAATACGGTTTCCAAAGACTATTTACTAACCTTTAACCCCATCGTGTCACATGTCGGTTCTGACCCGTCATCGTGTTCAGGAGCCAAATTGGATTGTGACGGGTCAGATTAGACATGCGATTTTTCAAGCTATTTGTGACGTTTCTCCTGATATAATTTTTTTATGTAACTGTATTTTGCTGTATGTTTCACCGCGTCTCAAGTAAAGATGGCAGATGGTCATACGTATTGATCCTAAGGAGGAATAATTTTTAGTCCTACCTTTCCGAAAATTCTGCCAAATTCGCTTGGCTACTTGGACTCTGCAACTAGAGGTTTCGAGTGGGCGCAAAGGAGCCAGCTATTCTCGTGTAATTCGAATGCTTCATCGCTCTGTTCCGCGGACATAAACAGAGAGTTCACCTTGTAAATAATCAACAGGGGTGTTGAAATAAGTTACTGTCCTGTTATTTGTAGGTAAATTTGCCCGAAACTTCGTGACTTTTAGTTTTTTAATGCGAAACTCATAAGCGAAAAGAAGAAAAATCTTAGATGTAAATGTTAACTCGTCACTTTTAATTTAAAAAAATCGAAAAATAACTGTTTACCTTGTTATGTAATCGATCTTTTACCACTGTGTCAATTTGACCACGAGGGACAGATCCAGTTCGTGAAATGAGGGACGGTGTGAGGGTTAATGTAATCGTAGCAGGAAATTGTGATAAGCGATAGTCATAAATAAACGAAACAGTAAAACGACATTTTTTTTTCAATGTGAGAGTTGTTCGAGGCTTTGGCAATTTGGTTGCAGTCTTTAAATCGTCGAATCACGCGCGCGTTTCATCGATCCTGATTTTATTAAGTCTGAAGAGTGAGGGAGCTTGGGAACTGATCTTCCACGTGCTATCCATCGATTTAGGTAAAGTTCGTTAAGTACGTCTATTACTCTTCGAGCGTAATGTGTTGAGCATCCATTGCGCTGCAACAGCATTGTTCGACGAACATTTAACGACACATTTTCTAACAGCATTTATCGTCTTCCTTTCTAACGAGTGATATAAATATTTACTCTGATGTAAACAAATTTATTTTACCATCGAATGTGACTGGAATCGGTGCAAAGCTCGTTTAGAAAAATAGAGACCGATGTAAAGATCGATGTGTAAATTAGACACGTGCTTCGGCTTAGGCTTGGATTAGCTAGTTTACGTCAGTTATGTTAGATCCGAATTCCATAGTTTGCGTCGGTTAAGCGCTGCTCTAACCGGGTTAGATACTTCACGTTAGTTGGATCAGGTCAGGTCAGGTCTGGGTAAATTAATTTGCTTTGTTCGCGTTTCGTCTCGATCAGCCAACGATGTCATGCACGAAACTATGCTATGTGTTACTCAATTATATAGCTCACCTATATGGTACAGTATAATGAAGCGAAAGTAAATGTCTCTGCTCACGAACATGTGCGTATTGCCAACCGCCTTCGTCCACGTTATTGAAAAGTAAAAATATTTCAGCGTGCAGTGTTCTATTAGTTTTGAATACGATTGTTACTGGTCAGTTGTTAACACTCACAAGTGAACCGGTTTTTATGATTGATCGGATTGTTTAGTTTCATTGAAGCAGTTGTTTCTTGAATTTTTTAAAAACATACTTGCAATTGTACTTCAACCAGATCCATTGAAATTATACTTGGAGTCTGGGTTAGGTCCCTGGGTGGAGCCAAGTACAATTTCGAAATGAAATTAATCACCAGGGGCTCGGTAACTGGACGACCCAAGTGTTCGTACTGTTCAGTCATAAATAATGTTAAATCGAGCATTAAAATTTGATGTAGAACAACGATTATAATTTCAGTGTCGCCAGACCTAGTGTCCCATAATAATCGTCGAACAATAAAACATTCTTGGAGGAGTAAATATACCTCGATCGTCCGCAAAGGCGCACGTTTTTTTGTTCTCTAAACCGATTGACTGTGGCGCGGAGCACACTCGGCGCGAGTAATCGACAAAGGGGGCACTTTCGAAACTATTTTTACGGTGTCCCATTAACGGCCGCGGCACGTAAAAAGATTCATTAAAATAAGTCGCGGCGACCGCGCGCGAATAGAACCGTGCGAGAGGCGTCCTCGATCTATATTATAACGATATCAACGAGTTTGACACGAGATATCCGTGTGACTTCATTATCGACGCTAATCCAATACCTCTACGTACGAATCCATTATCGGTGGAAATTGGAACAATAAACAATCCGTGCCCGCTTATAATCTTTATTCCGGCCGGGTGGCGGCGGCAGTTTTCTATCGATAAACGCTGTATCGATTAAATCCATTCATTTAGTTTATTCGCCGATATTGATCAGCATGTGACACGGTAAATTGCTCGGTACAACCGTGCGCCGCGTACGCGCACAGTTTGTAGCAACAAACGGCTCGTTACCAACATGTCGAGCCGAGGGCTGACAATAGGGCCTCGTCCGACAGCGCCTCTCCATGTTCCCCGGCCCCGGCGGCCCTTGCGCGCCGTATATATGACCGTGATAATCGTAATACAACGGATGAAAGACCGGACGCATAATGGTGACAGGGCTGAGAGCGTTAGTCGCGGTTGTCGGAACGGCAGCGAGCGGTGTTCGCGCGGCCCGCGTAATCGATGGGTTGTGACACAATCGCGTTATCACTTTTCGTTCCCGTGCCCATGCCCATGCCCATGCCCATGCCCATGCCTGTCCAGCAGCAGACCACCGCAAACGTAGGAAACGCCCGTGACAACGCGCGACGAGATTTTATTGCGTTCTGCTCGCCTACCGACAACGCTTTATCAGCAAACGCGACGCGAATACGAGCACTTCTCCGCACGGGTCTTCCGAGACCCGGGCATCGCAGGGTGGGCTAGGCTCGCAAAAAGCTGAACAAATCTCTATTAATTATACATTATTGATTACGGACGGGTTTTAGGGGTTCTATAGGGGTTTTAGAAACTAATTTTTCCATTACTTATTTGCTAGCATGGGAAACTGCCTTTATAAAACTACCCTTATAAGGAGTGTTTCAATTTAAGACATTGCCAGTTTGCTAGTTGATTTCAAAAGTGACTCTAAACAATTAATGTCCGATGGACGTTAATAATAACCAGATTTACGATTTTTACAGATTTTGTGAGTTTGATACGCCTAAAGAAATTTTAAATGTTTGCAGACCAGACATAAACGTAGCTTGGAGTAGGTTTGGATCGCGAGAGACGCGATCGAGGACAATCAAAGGATAGCGAGTGTCCTTCGAAGGGAAGTTGCGAGGTTCCCGATTCCCATTACAGAGGAGCACGCGTGCTGGTGGTAGTGAGCGCGGTCTAAACACAAATTCCTCGGAAACGTTCCCGAAGTGGAACGGTTCGGCCGAAGCCCGGCTCCGGCTGCCTTTGTCCGGTATTTTCATTATCGGTCCAGCAACGGGGCTGTCTTTGGGGCAAGTAGCGCGGCCGCAAAATCGTTTACGTTAATGAGCCACGCGACCGACACTCTATAGAAGCCCCGGGTATTGTGCACATCCGCACGAGTATTCCGTGTTCCGCGCAGATAATTCAAACGTTAATCTGTTGTGCTACGTCAGTGGGCCTTGGGAACAGCCCGCTGCCCGCCCACTGTGCAAATGTTTTAAGCTACGGCAGCTCGGGAATCGTGGCCGCACGATATACGGAATGCAATTCATCGGTCGTGTAAGTAAGGCACGTACAGAACGCGGCAAAGCTGATGATTCGTGCTCCGCGGACCGTGCAAAACGTGCAAAGAGGCTTCCGTAAACTTTAGGAGAAAAGTCAACAGCTCGAAACCCTCGATGTTTATTTATTCCTTTATCACGGGTTGCGCAGAGTGCGCCGTCACATGTGGCATCCACTTCTCGCAACTGGACAGTGGGCATAAAAGCAATGTTCGAACGAACAGAAGCAAACTTTATATGAGCATGTGTCCTATTTGATCTTATGAAAGTGATGAACGTGTGTCCTGTTTGTCCTTGCTTCATTGTTGTCAATGAAGGAGGTTCGTATGACCGTGTGTCCTTTTTGTCCTTGCTTCAGTGTTATGAATGGAGGAGGTTCATATGAACGTGTGTCCTGTTTGTCCTTGCTTCAGTGTTGTCAATGAAAGAGGTTCGTATGACCGTGTGTCCTGTTTGTCCTTGCTTCAGTGTTATGACTGGAAGAGGTTCGTATGAACGTGTGTCCTGTTTGTCGTTGCTTCAGTGTTATGAATGGAGAAGGTTCGTATGAACGTGTGTCCTGTTTCTGCTTACTTCAATGTAGTAAACGAAGGAAGCCCGTATGAACACACGTCCTGTTTTTCCTTGCTTCAGTGTTATGAATGGAGGAGGTTCGTATGAACGTGTGTCCTGTTTGTTCTTGCTTCAATGTAATGAATGAAGAAGATCGATATGAATACACGTGCGGTTTGCCCTTACTCCAGTGTTGTGAATGAAGGAGATTCATATGAACACGCGTCCTCTTCGGCCTTAATTTAATGTTGTAGCCAGTTTTGTGTCTCGCTTCGTTTAAATGTGTATAATTTTCAAGTGAAAAATTCCTCCTTCTCCTTCAGTCGGTTTTTATGAAGATAGGCAAAAATTTTGGAATTCAGAGGTCCGTATTTTAGAAACATATTTACCGGCAACAAAAGCATTACTTCAACCTTTTCGTAATTTCATACGAGGTAGGTAGATTACATTTTATTTCAACACGGTGAGCTCGTCTCATTTAAAAATTTTTAATGAAATTCCATTTTGCAGGCAGAAAGTGCACAGCAGTTTTGCAAGATCTAAATGGGAGCATAACTCCCTTAATTAGTAAGCATGTAGTCGACTATGTTAGTTGTGTATTTTAAGGAAAATTGTGTAAAATAATCAACGCTACTCATGAAATTAGAAAAAATCTATGGAATACATAGCAATCGGAATGTTAGTTACCGGAACCGTGTCAAGAATCTGAAGAAACTTCGACTGAACTAATACACACATGAGACAGTATAGAGGGCAATAATCCTAGAAACTTCCGGTATAACCCGAAACTTGCTAGATCACCAACAAAATTTAATGGAACTCGTCTACTCCGAGTTGGTTCGAGCTCGTCACAGAGAATGGAAGCCTGGCTCGAAAAATGAACATTAATATCCGCTGGATAATGTGACATGTCATATTCTTAAGAATAATAGAAGATAAGACCGCAAATAAATTTATTTCTACATTTTACATGAAATAAAAAATTTATATTTATATAAAGATCCGTAATCTCATGATCAAGTATTCCGATCGGTAATATTTCGCGCAAATTTCATGTCAGTAGCTGACTCTGCATTTGAATAAAAATATTGTTTCAGCAATAGCAACGCTTGTGGAAGAATTCCCAGAACTGCACGGGAAACGTCACAGCGGGGGATGTTCAATCTTTCTCGTTCAGCAATTTTGCTAACTCTGAGAATAGCAATATGTTCGATCGCAGCTATTTCCTTGATTTTCGCCGTGTCCCGATGGTGCCGCTAGCAATCCAAGTCCTGATACATACGGTGAGCAGACGATATTTTACTACATCGTGAAATGGACGTATAAAACTTTTCTTCGTCTAGGGGAACGAATGCGGTCCGCAGTCTATAGCGTGGATATTTTGAATCGTATTTTCGTCTTTCAATCTCGGCGCTCTCGTCGCCAGACGCTTTGATATCAAACCGTCGAAATACGTCTGCCGACGATAACGTCTGCCGTCCGAAATAAAGGGGTTATGCCGGAGTCGATGACACAAATCTCCGAAGTTTCGGCTGGCAAGAATTCGCTGAAATCGGGTTTGACCAACGCATTTGACCCCGTTTCTATAAAATAGGTGGAATTAATTAAAAAATGTTCATGTCATGAAATTGGTTACAATAGAGAATAAAAATAGGTATTAGAGTGTACGAAAAATTCCCGACGATAAATACCACTTACCACTTATCTAACTTGTGCAACTACAAAAAACATGTTCCTCTTATTTTTAAATATAGAAGATATTATTGTCAATTAATGCGAAATAAAGCGATTCCGTTGATGGTTGTTTCGTGACGCGAAAAACCAGCTGTTATGTCGATGACCGTGAAGACGGCGCGCCGCGGAACGGATAAACTCAACTTTTAATTAAGCTCCGTTCAATTACAAGCACTCTAACGGAGTCTGGCCTTCAACTCTGATTGCCTGCTAGCGCGGGAACCGCAAGCGCTTTCCATCGTTCTTCAGCGAAATAATGCGGTTAACCCATTCTTTCGTGCGATCTCCCTGCATATTATATCCTGCAGTGTGTACTTCACGGAAAGCATAGTTTCCTACGCAACATTTATCATTCGTAAGTTCGCACAATTTCCGTGAAAATACGCGCTCGTGTTATAGTCATTCATCATAGTCACTTACTTTAGATTTGAACCGATTAGTTCATGGTTTACCGTGGGTCTAATTTAAGTTAATGTTTCGAAAACATCGTTTGGTTAGTCGGACTTGTGAAAGTAGATTTAAATTGGCAGTTGTAATTATACCCTTATCAATTTTTTGAACATATTTTCGAAGTTCTTCTGAGCATACTGATTTGGTTGTACCAAGCATGAACAGTAAGGACATTTTGTACTAGGAACGCTCCGGTTACCCTTGGAAGCGATAATATAAAAATCGTGTGAAAGTAGATTTAAATTGGCAGCTGTAATTATACCCTTATCAATTTTTTGAACATATTTTCGAAGTTCTTCTGCGCATACTGATTTGGTTGTACCAAGCATGAACAGTAAGGACATTTTGTACTAGGAACGCTCCGGTTACCCTTGTAAGCGATAATATAAAAATCGACGTGTGCCAACTGAGAAATATTTCTTGTAAGAATAGCAACAGTCAAAATAGAGTGTACATAAAATACGTAGTACATGAAGTGTCGAAACGGAATTTAAATACGGGACGACGAGTTGCAAGATTCGAAATGAAATTTGAATAAAGAACAACGAACAGCAAGAATCAAAATGGAGTTTACACATGGCACAACGAACAGCAAAAGTCGAAAATGCAATTTGAATACAGAACGACAAACAGTAATTGTCGAAATGGACTTTAAACGCGGGACAGCGAATAGCAAGTATCAAAACGGAATTTGAATAAGGAACAACGAACAAGAATTGTCAAAATTGGAATTTAAACACAGGACAACGAGTAGCCAGAATCAAAATGGGATTTGAACAAAGAACATCGAACAGCAATAATCGAATTCAAGAGAATTCGAATGAAAACGCACGTTGTTAGGTTTGTAAATAAATATCGATGGTCTCGAAAAGACCTACTGATCGAGTTATTTCCAATAGAATAAGAGAAGAACCGTGTGTTACCTCTCGTTATTTCGAGAATCAATGAAGACGTTTTAAGTGGCAAGGATAAATGGACCACCCTGTGTATTCATAGGTCTGTATCCCTTCGGCAACCGCAAACCTATTTGGATTCAGCACGATTTAATGCCGCTTGTCAGGAGTTTACGACTTCTGCTAGCCGCAGCGGACGGATGCCCTTTTTCGTGCTCCCTCGATCTTACCCCGGACGCTGATTAGGTAAATAGCCTAAAGGTTCGACCCTTACGCCAACGTATCCGTCACTGTACTCGTTGGGTCGGAAGAGGAATGTGATTGCATATGTATTGGCGGAGAGGCCAGTAAACTGATAGCCCTCTTCCTTAGGGACGTATCAGCGCGGGAAAACATGAGATATCCCGAAACGAATGTGGGATCTAAAATAACACCGACGAAGTTTTCTCCAGCGTCCCTTTTTCCGGTGACATATGAACTAAACTTTCCCCCCTGAACGCAGACTATCTGCCAGTTTATTTTCTTCTCCGAAAATTAACTATTCCGCGACTCGGACGAATGTTGCCATTGTTCAATTTCTCCTAAAAAAATTTTACATTCCTCTGGAGAAATCATTGCTATGTGCTTTTTAGGACAATTATGAATTATTTTGCACTCGAGGCATGCAAATATTTTTATTTATTTCATCGAACAATATAATTCAACTATATTCGCTATCTATTGGTTAGCAACACTAAAAGAATTTTTTTTTCCCACAGCATGTGGCACTTTTCAACGTTTCAGCTCCCCTGCTTAACAAAATTCTATTGTCACCTAAAACGTCAAAGACACCCAAGTCATTGATTCATTCAGGATCAATAACGCAACAAGTATTATTCCTTTCGAACACGACGGTCCAGCCGAGGCGTTGATCTAAATCTACCCCTCCTTAATTAACTAAATTCCGGGCCGTCACCTCGAACGACGTCCAAACGCGTCCAAAATCGTTTACCGCCGCGCCATTTATTCGGTCCGGAATGTAGTATAAAATTTTCGAGCGATTTGACGGCAGCTCGAAGCAGAACAAATTGTGTCGATCCCGCGACACCTGTTGTGCGAGCGTCAGCGATTATTTCAGTGCCCATGGCAGCGTCGGCACCGGGTCAGGCAATGCAATTAACCATCGGGAAGGCCGAGGATGTACCGTGGTGGCTTCGCAACCCATGAAACTTGGTTCCACCACCGCACCGGTAAGAAGGCCTGCGACAGGCTAGGGAAAAACTGTTCTCCCGTCCGAGCCTGGCCCGGGGATGGTCTGACATCTTTCTTCGTATCCGTCTGTTCTTTGGTCAAGCACCCGGCTCCCATCGCGTCCCCTTTTTTCGACGGCTCTCGGGTCTCGGTGTCGGTATTTATAGCACGGAGAAACCGCAGAACACCGGGAAAGCTGCTCAGCGGGGTAGAAACTGCCCCGAGCGAATCCACGAACGGTTTCTTCTGGCGGTGGTACACGCCGCGCCGCGCTGCGACTTCGGTCTCTCATCTCGGCGCACGCATTGCTGGAAACCTGGCGCGACGAAACGACGCACGACGCGACGGTCCATGTTGCGTCCTCGAATTATCGCAATTTTCGCGGGGTCGTAAATCCTGTTAGCTTGCAACGATATCTAACCCTTCACTTACCGGGTCCACGAGTAAGTTTTCTATGTGATCGGGTATTCTCTGATCTCCATCTCTGGTTCGTTATGCGGATGCTAACTAAAGTCGGCGTTGGTATTTTCAGAAATAATGTTCTACCAGAAGGAAATTTAGTGTTAGACTTTATTATTGCAGTGGAATGCTACAATACCGCGTGTAAAGTGTTTAAGATATTATAGAGTTGAAGTACGAATGCTGTATGTATGTGTTACGTTCCGAACAGATTGTTTATATTTCCATCGGCTGTGCCGTGGCTTGATAATGCGTTAGCATTGTGGTATTTACCTAATCAACCGCAGTCCGGTCTTTGATGTGGCGAGACGCGATTGTTACACCCTGTATATAGCAAGATCTATGAAAATGGAAAATCGGGAATGACAGTTGAGTTTCAAAATTGCGATCGCCAAACGAATTACAAAAAGAAGGCAGATCGTTACGAGCGCCTGCGACAATCACGTCGGTCGTAAAATGTGGTTATCCGTGTGCCCAATTTGATTAATAAATCCGTCAAATCCGTTTACGGCTGTTCCTTACAATATAAAATAGTTTTGCACATATACAGGGTCATCCGTCTTTAAACGGCCAAACGTCAACCAGCTATAGACGGCCCCGAATGGAACAATTGTCACCCCTAACACTTTTTTTGATTCGGTCTTGATTTTTAGATAATTGCAAAAACCCGTAATTTTTTGCGTTCACTTAAGATTAAATATAGTAGGACTGCAATTATGTATCTTGATGATTTTTCCTTTGTTTGGTTTAAAATAAATAGGGGCATCTTTTTTATTGAGTCAACTTTTTTGTATGACCTTCGGATCTTGGTTTTTTTTGACATGGGGCACGTTTGACGTTTGGCCGTTTAAAAACGGATGACCCTGTATACCGCTATGACTAAAGTGGTTATCTAGGTACAACTGTTCCTTAGCGACTGACTTCGGTCCTAGCTTTCCCTTTCCACAGGAGCCTCTTATACCTAAGGTCTGTAACCCCCCCCCCCCCCCCTTAAACCTACAATTTCTGGAAGTGACAATCGTTGTACATTTAAAAATCATCTTACATACAGGGTGTCCCAAAAATGTCGAACTTCTTTGAAAGTGGTGATTCTTGAGGTCATTTGAGGTAACTTTCTCGTTTGCGA
Source organism: Lasioglossum lativentre (assembly GCA_916610255.1). Lineage (NCBI taxonomy): Eukaryota > Metazoa > Arthropoda > Insecta > Hymenoptera > Halictidae > Lasioglossum > Lasioglossum lativentre. The sequence goes on from OU744362.1 coordinate 15,653,920, forward strand.
AAATGCTCTCCACGGCTTTGTTAAGGAGTTATTTACGAAAAACCACGGACCAATTGAAGCGCGGTTACACCGGGCGGATTCCAGCTCGGGGGCAGCTGAGAATGGCGTTAGCATTGGACGATGCGATCAATGCGATGTCCGTATGTTTGAACGTTCAATGTAGTCAGTTTTGAGAGAAGTTTTTTTTTTTTAAATTTAATTATTTAATGTTGCTTCAACATCAAAGGTCATTAGCAACATGGTAGATTTCTTTACAATAACTTATATATTTTTGTATCCCTAATATATTGGGCAAGACCGGCGATATGCTCCCCAGAACTTAACAGAACGGGTAAGGATCTGGGCAACTTAGCATTTTTCCTATCATTTCTGTACTTTTTGTGTTCTATTATTAAGTGATTAATGTTGATTGGTACTTTACATACAGTGACTCCCATTAATAGTCGAACGCTCTTAAAAAAACGATAACTTTTTTGAAATTGGTCCACACGATTTGAACTTTTGTGAAAAGTTAGAGCAATTAGTTTACTACATGATATGAAAAGAAATTTTGTTAAAAATTGCAATTGGTCGGAATTGTAGAGAAAATACTAAAAGTTGCATTTTATAACTTTTTTATGTGGGTCCAAATTGAAAATTTAAAAAATATGTTTTGTATATACAGGGTGTTTATTTTATCTTAAACACCTAAATTATTTCCGCTACTATTAAAAGTAAGAAAAAATAACTAAGTAGTATGTGCAAGGTTTTAAGACGCGCATCAGATGGTAATAAAACAAAATCCTTTGAAGGTCATTTTAACAGTTTTTTTCAAGGTCACTGTATTTTTTTTGCATATTAACAGGTATTTTTCATAATGCAATGTTGTAGTCGGCGTCAAGATAAGTTCAACGACCTACACACCATGACCTTGAAGTAACCTTGAAGGCGAAAAAATCAGTTTCAGTTTGAAGAATGCAAAAGTAATAAAACGAAAAGGGTAATATCACCTTATTTTATTAGATGCTCAAAATGATATCGCAGATTGTGGTGTCATCCATAAAAAAATATAATAGAGCAAAGTTGGATAGTTTCGAAAAACCAGTGCAGTTGTAAGACGTGCACTTTCTCCTGTATTCGGAGCTCTCTCAAAACATTCTCGGTAACTTATGGCAACTTATGCAAAAATGTAGTGCGAACATTTACGAATGTATACACGTCAAACTTCATGGATTTCG